>CAWUDS030002471.1:65000-200799 GCA_963859935.3 Lathyrus sativus
TTGTGCTTTACACCATACGGCTCAAGGGCTTTTTCTAGCTGAGTATTGCAAAATTGGGATCCTCCGTCACTTATCAACACTCTCGGAGTACCAAATCGAGAAAAATGTTTTTCTTTAAAAATCTTATCACAGTTTTTCCATCTGCTTTAGCACATGCTATCGCTTTAATCCGCTTGGATACATAGTCAACCGCGACCAATATGTATTCATTGGAAAAAGATGATGGAAATGGGACGACAAAGTCTATGCCCCAATTATCAAACACTTCAACTTCCAACATGTTTTGTAATGACATTTCATTCCGTTTTGAAATTTTACCATTCCTTTGACATTTGTCACAAGTTTTTGTATGCGCATGTGCATCTTTGAACAAAGAAGGCCAATAAAAGCCCGATTGGAGGACTTTTGTTGCCATTATCATATCATTGAAATGCCCTTTATACAGAGAGTTGTGACAATGCAAAAGTATGTCATTGGCCTCTTCTTTCGACACATACCTTCTCAAAAAGTTATCGACACCAAGTTTAAATAAATGTGGTTCATCCCATACAAAGTATTTGATATCAAATAAAAATTTCTTTTTCTGGTTATGTGTTAGACCTTCCAGTATTAATCTAACGACTTTGTAATTTGCCATGTTGGAAAACCAAGGTCTAACTTGTACCATATACAAATTTTCATCAGGAAATTCTCCCTTGACCTCATTTTCATGCTTTGTCACCTCAACATTAACAAGGCACAATAAGTGATCCGACACCAAATTCTCGGATCCCTTTTTGTCACAAATTTCTAAATCAAATTCTTGTAACAAAATGACCCAACGAATTAGCCTTTGCTTTGAGTCCGGCTTGGTAAGCAAATATTAAACGTCGCATGATCCGTGTAAACCACAACTTTAGACCCAATTAAATATGACCAAAATTTATCCAATGCATACACTATCACAAGCAACTCTTTTTCAGTTGTTGCATAGTTTACTTGAGCTTCATTCAAAACTTTGCTCGCGTAGTGTATGGTATGAAAAAAATTTGTTCTATGTTGACCCAATACCGCACCTACCACATAACCACTCGCGTCATACATGAGTTTAAAATTCATTTTCCAATTAAGAGCGGTGATTATGGGTGCGGTAGTCAAACTTTGTTTTAAAGAATTAAAATCCATCATGCAAGATTCATCAAATTCAAATGATTTATCTTTGTTGAACAAATTTCTCAAAGGCTTTGCGATTTTTGCGAAGTCCTTGATGAACCTTTGATAGAACCCCGCATGACCAAGGAAGCTCCTTATACCCTTCACATTCAATGATAGTGGCAATTTTTCAATGACGTCCACCTTGGCTTGATCCACTTCAAGGCCATTTGAAGAAACTTTGTGGTCGAGCACAATTCCTTCGGTTACCATGAAATTACATGTTTCCCAATTAAGCACCAAGTTGGTTTCACACACCTTTCCAATACCACGTCTAAGTTTTTCAAACAAAGATCAAACGATGGCCCAAAAACCGAGAAGTCATCCATAAAAACCTCAATTGTCTTTTCAATCAAGTCAAAAAATATTGTTTGCATACACCGTTGAAAAGTTGTTGGTGCATTACGCAAACCAAACGACATCCTCCTATAAGCGAAGATTCTAAAAGGGCAAGTGAAAGTCGTTTTCTCATGGTCCTTCAGGTTCACAATAATTTGATTGTAACCCAAATAACCATCCAAAAACAATAAAATTCTTGACCGGAAAGTCTCTCGAGCATTTGATCCATGAACGGAAGAGGAAATGATCTTTCCTCGTAGCTTGATTTAGCCTACTGTAGTCAATGCATATTCTCCACCCAGTCACGATTTTTGTAGGGATCAACTCATTTTTCTAGTTTCAAATAATCGTCATCCCTCCTTTCTTTGGTACCACTTGCACCTGGATAACCCATGGACTATCGGAAATTGGGTAAATCATTCTGGCATCCAACATTTTCACTACTCCCTTCCTAACCACCTCTTTCATGGTAGGATTTACGCGACGTCGCAATTGAGCCACCGATTTGAAATCGTCTTCCATAACATCTGATGCATACAATAAGACGGACTTATTCCTTTCAAATTGATAAGAGTCCACCCCATCACATCTTGATTTTTTTCAAAACACCAATTAATTTTTCCTCCTATTTCTTGGTTAGATCCTTGCTTATGATCACTAGTTTATGCCCCTCATCATCAAGAAAGACATATTTAAGATGAGAAGGCAACAACTTCAATTCAAGTTTAATCTCTTCATTATTTTCTTTTTTCAAAATTTCCACCCTTTCTTTCAAGGGAGGAATTTCATCCAATTCTTCAAGTTCTGGAAAACATTTCTCAATATCTTTTTCTTCATTCTCATTGATACTTTGAAGGGCATTTGTAAGAACTTTTTGAAATGGGGTGCGAACTTGTAATTTCCATTTTACTTCTTCAATCACCTTTTCCGTTGCATCGATTCTAAAACAACCACCTTTATCCTTTGAATGCTTCACGACTTTAAATAGATTAAAACAAATCTCCTCATCATGTACTCTCACTTTCATGAGACCGTCATCCATATCAATGGTCATTCGAGCGGTTTTCATAAAAGGTCTTCTAAGGATCAATAAAGTGTCCTCATATTTTTCCGTATCAATTACCACAAAGTCTACGGGAAACAAGAATTTGTCTATCTTGACCAATACATCTTCCGCTACCCCGTGAGGGCGAGTAATGGATTTATCGGCAAGTTGCAATGTCATTTGATTAGCTCTCAACTCCATATGTCTAAACCTTTTCACAATGGAAAAAGGTATCAAATTGATGATAGAGCCCAAATCAGTCAACCCATTGCTAACATATATATTTCCAATTGTAACCGACAAAGTGACTCGTCCCAGGTCACTTTCTTTCCACAGGAGAGTTCGTTGAATGATAGCGTTACAACTAACACCCACCATGATAGTTTCTTGATATGTATACCTCTTTTTTTTCGTGAGAGTATCCTTCATGAATTTTGCATATTTTGGCATTTGCTCCAATGCTTCGGAAAATGGAATATTGGTTTGCAATTGTTTAAAAATATCCATAAACCGAGCATAGTCTCTCGCACTATCTTTCTTTGACGGAGCATGTGGATATGGAAAATGTTGAATTGGAATATTGCTCAATTGCTCTTTCCCTTTCCTAGTCTTTTTCAAATTTTCTTCTCTCATTCTCTTTTCTTCTTCCTCACTTTTTTTCAATTTCTCTTTTTCAACTAACTCTCCCTCAATATTTTTTTCTACTTCTTTCTTAACAACTTCTTTTTCTTTTTCAACTACTCCCTCTCCTTCCACTACCTTCTCACCTATACCCATGTTAATTTCTCTACCACTTCTAGTAAGAATAGCCTTGCAATGCTCTTTAGAATTAGCTTGAGTGTTAACCAAAAATGGCCTTTTGTGTTGGTCGGCCAATTGTTTTGGTAATTGCTCTACTTGTGTCTCAAGGTTCTTTATACCCGCGTTGGTGCTATTTTGATTAGACATTGACATTTTCATGAATTGAGTGAGGGCATCTTCCATATTTGAAGTTCCACTTTAAGATTGTGGAGGTTGAGCGCAGTTTTGGTATTGTTGTTGGCGATTTGAAGTTTCGGCTTCTTGAGGCCTCCATGGTTGTTGTTGATAACCTTGATTCCCTCTTTATTGATAACCTTGTTGGTAAGGAGGTCGAGGTGGATACCTATGATTTTTATTTTCCACATAATTTGCCTCTTCCACAACTGGAGGACAATATCCGGTAGGGTGATCTCCCTTACAAAGCTCACAACTCGCCAATTGTGTTTTGTTGGTGGGAACTTCTTGCATTTCTTTGATTTGTTGTGGTAGTTTTGACATTTGTTGCGTCAATAACTCCATTTTATGTGAAAGTAACTTGTTTTGAGCGAGAATTGCATCATTTGTTCTCAATTCTATCATGTCCGACTTCCTTTGCGTTGTTCCACGATTATGATTTCCTTGGTGATCATTGAGTGTCATCTTATCAATAATAGTTATTGCTTCTTTGGCACTCTTAGACATTAACGATCCACCTGAAGTAGCATCTGATAAAGTCTTGTGGACCGATTGGAGACCATTTCGAAAGATGTGTACTTGAGTAAGGTCATCAAAACCGCGACCCTTGCATTTTCGTAACATGGATTTGAACATCTCCCAAGCTTTATTGAAAGATTAATTTTTGCCTTCAGAGAATACCGCAATTGTCATCTTTGCCTTCATGAATCGATTATGTGGAAAAAATAGTTCAAGGAATTTTTCTTCTAACACGTTCCAATCTGTCATAACCATAGTTGATTGATTAAGATACCATTCCTTTGCCTTCCCAATTAAGGAATGCAAAAATAGTCTCTTGAACAATGAATCTTCTTCAGCTTTGGCGCTCTTGTTGCACCCACAATTTCATAAAACTTTGTGAGATGAGTGAAAGGATCCTCATGATCCATATCGGTGAAAGGATTTTGGTATAGAAGTGCAAGAATTCCGGTTTTCGTCTCAGAATGCCTCCCATTATGGGTGTTGCATGCAAACTGAGCATTATGCCTCAGACTATTAGTGCATGGTACTGAAGTAGGAGGTGGTGGAGCTGCCATGATTGGCGTAACAAGTGATGCAAATGAAGAAGATTCTCCTTGCTCTTGTCTTTCTCTAGCATGTTGTCGTCTCTGCCTTGTTCTGCTATTAAGTCTACGAGCAGTTCTTTCAATCTCCGGATCAAAAAGAAGTTCTTCTGCAGGTACACTCCTTCATATAAACATATTGTGCACACTAGCCAAACAAATAAAAAAGCACAAGAGAATTACAAAGGTAAGAGATTCATAATACAAATATCTTAAAATCACTAAACTATTGCAATGCTTCCAATATCCTACTTAACAATCCCCGACAACGGCGCCATTTTGTCGAAAAGTATTTTAGGGGGGTGTTTTATCGTATCCACAGGGATTGTATGCAAGATATGTCGATGTTAGCCGTTCAACGGTTTAACGTTCTAAGTAAAGAGTTTTCAAAAGATTGCTTGTTTTGTAACATAAGTTTGTTGCAAAGAGTAAATTAGGGCAAAGATGTTTTGTTTTTAAAAAAAAGCATGTCAAGATTAGATTTCGTTAATCCTTTTTAAATGTATCTGATTAATCAAGCATGTGAACTTAGTTTCGACCAATACAATCGTGTATCCTCGCGAATCCGTTCATTTCTAAAGCGGGTCCGTGAATATTATTGTTTTAATCGCTAGATGATTTCTCTAAATAGCAACCAAAACAATAAACATAAAGATCAATACAAAGCAAATATTAACTTTCAAATCTATGTCTAGAGTTTGTTGGTTAATAGATGAAGAAATTAGATCAAGACTTGGAAAATTTATGTCTAGAGTGATTCAAACCATAAATATATCATTAAAAGCAAATATCTTCATCATCTATTGATCATAAACCTTGTTCACATACAAAAGATCAAAAGAAATACATACAAGCAATATTAACTACCTCTAATCTTGACACAAAAGTGTTTAGCTATCCATCACCATGGTAACTTGATCAACAAGTAAGAAAAGAAGCTTTGCTAGCATCAAAGTCGAAGAATCGAGGATTGATGCTCCAAAGATTTAATTCTCACTTCTCCTTGAGTTCCTAAGGTTTTTGACCTAGAAAACCCTTTATATCTCTCAAAATGCTGAAAAGTGTAAAAAGTACAAGTGTCATGAAAATATCTTCAAGGGGAGATATTTATAAGCAAGTGCACTAGGTGCAGTAAGTGACACCGCGTTAAGCGGCCTCAGAGACGCGTTAAGCGCGGTCAGAAGAATGCAGCCTATTTCTCAAGAAGCGGGGTAGGAGCCCACTTAGTGCGGGTTCAGACTTTAGCTATTGGTCTTGTGCTAAAAAGGCCGCTTAACGCGCTATACCGACACGAAAACTTCAAAAGTTTATTTTTAGGCCTTCTTTCCTTCACCAATTGTTCCTATCATAAAAAATAAGCAAGAAGGCCTGTCAAAGAACATCAAAATAATAATAATTCACAATATTTACACTAAAGTCAGAAATTAACATAAATGTACTTAAAATTACTAGATATTATACTAAGCTATCAAGAAAACCAATTGAAAGGACCATAAAATCAAGTCAAAAGTATGCACAATTTGGCCCTTAACAAGGTGTTGTTTCTTTAGAAACGGCTAAGAGCGGTATTCTTAATGAGAAGATGAGAAAGAAGGCACATGGTTCTTCATCTCAACCAGAGGTACTTGTCACTGAAAATAGAGGGATAATTCATAAAAAGGAACCGAAAAGTAGTAGAGAGAATAGTTGAAGCAAGTACAAGCCGCGTTACAAGAATCTGGAGTGTCATTATTGTCATAAAATAGGACACATGCAAAAATATTGCTATCAGTGGAAAAGAGATGACAAAGACAAGAAGGGAAAGTCTAAACAAAGAGACCATGAAGATCATGATGAAGCCTGTGTTACTACTGCTACTAGTGATGATCTTGTTATTCTCCATGATCATGAGTCTGCTAATCTTGTATCAGACGAAGGCATGTGGATAGTTGACAGTGGTGCTACATTGCATGTTACACCAAGGAAGGATTTCTTCGCATCTTATACTTCTGGTGATTTTGGAGTGTTGAAGATGGGTAATGATGGTGTATCTAAGGTAATTGGTATTGGTGATGTTTGCTTGCAAACCAACATGAGAAAGCAATTGTTTCTCAAAGGTGTCAAACATGCTCCAGATGTTCGCTTTAATTTTATATTTGTGAATATGCTAGATGATTGTGGTTATGATAATCACTTTGGTTCTGGAAAGTGGAAACTTAATAAAGGTAACTTGGTTGTGTCTAGAGTGGAAAAGATTTCTAAATTGTATTGGACAAAAGCTTTGGTTTCTAGGGATAGTGTGAATGTTGTCGACATGTGTCACACCCTAATTTTTGACCATAAGATCCCGCCCCTGGTGCCTTCATTGCTTATTTTATTTTACTGTCTATTACGGCTAACCAGTTCACGCAGGTACAACATTGTCAAGTATAGATGGTTCAAACCATTTCAAGCATCCTCCTTATGTCCATATCACGAATTCAAGTTTTTGGACGTACTGATATCTTGTGACAAAATAGAAGTGAACAAAAGTCCGGATTGATTTCAGTTTAACGAGATTTGCGTCAAAATTTTAGCTCAAGGTTCAAAGATGAGATTTAAGGTGCAAGGTGCTTTTCTGGTACAAATAAAGTTCAAGGAGATTTTGAGGCCTCAATGAAAACTCACAAGCTTGAGAATTTGAGTTAATGAAAATGCATGAGCTACTTTATTTCATTGCAAGACCATGATTACATATAGAAGTTGATTCCAAATACAAGTTATATGAAAAACAGAAAAAAGCTACAAGTCAAATCGCATTTTACTAATCTCATCAGGGGATTGGGGTACATCAAAGAGCAACAGAAGACATTGTCTAAAAAGTGAGATGAATGTAGAAGAAATGGATTTTCCAAGATGATATGCAGAGATTTCACGCCCTCTTCCATCACAGAACACCGTCCTCTTCTTCATCAGGCAGACTTTCTTTCCACCTAATATGATTGCTTTCATCCAGCTAAATTCATCCCCGTTTATCTTCACCAAGAGTGAAACTGACAGAGTCTCATATACCGCCAACCGTTCACTGCATCAATAAGAAATTTGAGTTAACAGACCATCTGTTTCTCTGGCAAGTATTGACAAGAGCAATGGCAACTTTGAACTCACCCATTTGAAGGATCCGCCGGTGGGTTTCGGGACCTGCAATAACAGCATGAAACATCAACAAGCCATTGGGAATAAACTTCTACTATTACTAATTGAGTTTATTTCAAAAAGCCAGAAAGATATTAGCGAGTAACTGACTTTGCAGGAATACCAGCAACAATGTTCTCACTAAACAACAATAAGCGTATCAACGGTGATCTTTAATCCCCAACTGGAGTACAAAAAATAAATAACAAAACGCGCGAAGGAGAGTGTTATTTACCTCTGTTACCGACAATACTCACCGCGATGACAACATCCCTGTAGGCTAACACAAGAATGTGTCGCTGCTTCATATCCAGTTGTACCACTTGCTGTGAAAAGGGGTTGAACTGGGGCGTCTAGTCCAAGTGTGAGAGGCCCACCTGCACTTCCTTACAAATTATCCCAATTAGACGAAAAGCTCAAAGCTGGTTATAAGTCAACAACTACTGGGAAATCCACTGAAGCTTAACGTACAGTTGTCAATATTCCTCATACAATTCCTTTGATTGACGTAGAGTCAAGGAGGGAAGTGGATGATAATCATAGTCAAGAGTATGTTTTGGCTTTGCAGATGGAGTTGAAAAGAAGGGAAATGAAGGACAATCCAGTACGCCAGCAGGAGCTCGCAGCATATTTCACCCACTGCAATCTTCAGACATCTCACTTGAGGCTAGCTTTGTTGAATGCAATGATTGTCTGCTACAAAGCAAAGAACCATAACCACTGCTAGTCCCAAAGACCATTAATCTAAATAACATCATCCGTAAACCTGCAACAATGATAAAGGGTATCATCAAGAAACCAATAGGGCTTAAACATTCACAGCTAATCAGGATGAATTCGCTACATAGTGCAAGGACAACCATTTAAGGGTTGGGAATGTATCCAAATCCGTTTCAGAACCTCGCAGCGGTAATTCGCATTAGGTACTCCCACATACACCAGAGGAAACAACATCAATGTTCTGCATAAAGGAGAAACAAGGGTTCAAATTCATTAGGCTCAGGCATATTCGAACTTTCTAATTACAGTCCATACTCCAGATAGAGGAAACTCTGTACCTTAAAGACAACACCATCAGCTTCTCGACATATAATATCTAACGGGAAAGTTTCGGACCAAGCTTTGTGCCTATTACTGCCAATGGTCCTACAAACGTAGCTCCTAGAACTACAAGTCTGCACCCTTAACACTGAAGAAGCTACTTCAAAACTTCAGAGAAAGCTGGAGAATTTGCCTATTCCACCGCACCAGCATGTTATACTTCCAAATCATATCATAGTACCAGATTCTGAGAAGAACAGGTTTTGCTTTGGAACTTTGGGAGTCAATTTTGGAGTTGATACAACAAGCTGTGTTAGTGGCCCAAATAGAGAAGGGTCCCAATTCCACGCCATTTTCTGAATTTCCTCAGAATATTGAAGTGTTGAAGAGCCTCCAGGTAGCCAAATACTATTCTTGTTCACAAACACCTCAGAGTAACAGCTCCTCAAACTCGATACCTGCATTCAAATCAGTATTTACTTTAAGATGATTTGAGGATGATGAGTGATGCAGCATGTTTTGCATTGAACTATTTTGAAGCATTAGGGAGTAATTGAATGCTTTTCAGAAGGGTTAGAATTTCACCTTATCATTCACATGATTGTACTAATCCTTGTTCAAACTTGCCGCTTTATCAAATCCTGTTACAACAAGAGCTAGACGAGCATGATAGTCAAAACGGAAGGTGGCTCAGAGATCGTAAATACTACATTGTCATCACGGCAGCTTACCAGCTTTACTTCATATTTCAAAAGAGGCATATCACTATGAGGCGCAATGAACACTCCGCATCAGTTTCTCGGTCACACTTTTCCAAGGTCCTCCATAAGTCCTTGTACGAGAGGAAGTTTGTTTCACCTGGGCGCACTTCTCTTCACAACCTGTCAAGAGGAACGGATGAGGCCAATAAGTCTTTGAAGCAACTCAAACAACAGATAAAGCATGATCAAATTAATTAAGGAAAACATGAGGAAACAGCAAAACAGGGCAAGACTTAACTTCAGCAGCAGCATCACCACGGAAATAGAGATGAATTTGCAACTTTGGGGCTCACCAGTTCCGCTACCATATTTTCCTTGGGCTACTAGTTTCTTTGGCCCAAAGCAAATCGCTATCCACCCCCCTGCCAAGTCACAAGTCCAGAGTTAGTAAGATCGTTAGAGAATATCCACTTGAGGGGAAAAGATTCGATTCAGACCAAATCAAATCTTCAGATCATTAAAATACGACATTAATCAGATTGATACAAGAGATTACAATTTGGAATTTTTCATTAACAAATTATTATTGCAATCAGACGAAAAGGGGAAGTTTTCAAACCTAGTTTATCCCAAATTAGAAAATCCAATCAACATTCAAGACAATAATCAAGATTCAATCAGAACATTTCAATTTGAAACCTATAAAAGAAGGCCTAAGAGATGAAGAGAAGGGACACTGAAAATCACCGCAGAACCTATGTTCGTTTAACCTAACAAGATGAGAAGAAAAACACTTATCTCTCCCGTTGACGAAGCCGTCGCACACCGCTACGAGCCCCACAGACGAAACACCCATTTTCGTCACCTCCAGCTGCTGCGAATCCACTCTGTCATCGCAAACCCCACCATCACGAATCTTCGGTAAAATTCCACTCTTGATAAAGTTATTGAACCTTTTTGATTGTTTTTGTTAGTGTTTCAGGTCGAGGAAAGTAGCGAGAAGGAGATTGAGAACGAAGAAAACGAAGCCTGGAGAAGGAGATTGAGAGTGATGAGGCTCTCTGATATGGGGATTTGGGGGCACGAAAGGGGACTAGGGTTTTTTCTGCGTTCCTTTTTCATTTTCGTATTGTGGTCACCCCCTTGCACACACACTCACCACGTAAAATCACCATTAATCTCCTCTAAAAATCTCTAACCACGTTTAATCACCCTAATTAACCAATTAATCTGCCACTTATTTTATTTTACTCATTTTAATCAATTTTTTTATTTTATTAACTAATAGCTTTTTTAATCAACCCTTTAATCTGCTTTTTTTCTTCTTTTAAATTAATTAACTAATTAATTAGTCTTTTTCTAAATAACTAATAATCCTTTTATTAATCAGTTTTATCCTTTTTAATTTAGTTAACCTTTTAAAAATTCATACTATCTAATAATTATTTGTTTTATCTTTTAATTCCAATTTAATCAACCTTATAATTTTCTTTATTTCAATAACTAAAGGCAACCCTTTTAAAAATCCTATTAATTCCTATTAATATATTTTGCTAACTTTCTCAACTTAATAACTTTTTAAATAAGTATTTACACTATAATAAAAACTCTTATAAATAATTGCACATCCTTGTCAAATTTATTTAATTAATAATGAAATCCTTAGTATTTAACTAACTTTTAGAAATAAATAATAACAAACACTTTTTTCCATAATCAATATTAATTTAATAATAAGAATAATCACTTCACCTAAGTTTTTATAATGAATTAGATCATTGTAGTATGTTATGTAAAACCTTAGAATTTAATTCATTTTTTTCTCACTAAAAAATCAACCCAGCTAAAATCAACTTCTCGTTTAAAATTAATCAACTAAAATCAATTCACATCGTAAAAATGTAATCAATCGAGCACGCTTACACTTCGATTCACAATTCACTCTCACACACTTCAGCGCTTTCATGCGTTTACGTATGTTTTATTTATTTGCCCTTTATCATTTTTCCAATTTATTTTACAGTAATTTACATTATCACAACTTATATTCCCGCATCGCATTTTGTCCAAAGGAAGAACCTACACATGACTTAACACTTGTGTGTATCGCATCTACATTTGCATCATACCCCCACATGATCCTTGATCCCACTCAAGTCGATCACGTAAGATAGATCCTACCCCATAGGAAGGACCTTCTCTTTTACAACATAGGAAAACAAAACAAACAACAATACAATCACTCAAACATTAGAGAAAGATGTTAATCATCTTAAGCGAGATAAAATCTCCATCCCACAACAAATACAATCTCTTACACTTGTGGCGGTTAAATCTCCCTTAAAATGATAACTCATCATTTCTCCTAAAACCAATCAATCAACTACCCTAAACCCGTAGGAACTTTGACCACAGTTAAAGAACTCCACAAACCCTTTAGGGAGAACTACAGATACTATGATTCCACTCCCATAAGGATATGTAGGCATAAGATGTGATATCTTATCGAGTATACTTAGAAATAAACCTCTAGGTCTTTCAACCATCAAGCAGATAAACCTTAACAATAAAACAAACATAAAACAAGAGGTTCCTGTAGGGTACTACAGAAACTTAGGATGCTAGCACCTTCCCTAAGTTTAACCGACCCCCGAACCTATAACTCTCTAGCTTGCATTTACATTGCATTGTGGGAATTTCGATCTTTATCCCTTCCTTTGGACAAATCAAAGTTCGGTTGCAAAATGAATTAAAGATTCAAACTAATCAATAGTTTCCGATTTTCACCGCGACAACATGGAAGCATCTTTGTGGCACCGAAGACTTAGTCATATTAGTGAAAAGGGGCTGAATGTTTTAGCCAAAAAGGATGTTCTTCCTAGATTAAAGAATGTAGATTTGGAGAAGTGTTCTCATTGTATGGCTGGTAAATGGACTAGAGTATCTTTCAAGAGACACCCTCCCTCAAGGAAGTCAAGGTTGCTTCAATCAGTACATTCTAATATTTGTGGTCCATTAAAGGTAAAATCCTTTAGTGGTAAACTTTATTTTGTTAGCTTTATTGATGATTGCTTCAGAAAACCATGGGTTTATGCCTTGAAGACAAAAGACCAAGTTTTGGAAAAGTTCAAAGAATTTCATGCTTTGGTTGAGAGGCAGACATGCAATAAGCTAAAATGTGCTCGTTCAGACAATGGTGGAGAGTATTGTGGACCATTTGATTCCTATTGCAAACAACATGGTATTATACATGAAAATACTCATCCTAAAACTCTTCAATTGAGTGTTTTAGTAGAGAGGATGAATTGAACACTAATCGAGAGAGTAAGGTGTATGCTCTCTGAAGCTAAGTTGTCTAATCATTATTGGGGCGAGGCACTTTACATGGTAGTGCATGTTCTTAATCTCACTCCTACTGTTTCTTTGCACGGCGAAGTTCCAGACAAAATTTGGTTTGGAAAGAATGTCAAGTATGATCATTTGAGAGTCTTTGGTTGTAAGAATTTTGTGAATATTCCAAAGGATAAAAGATGCAAGTTTGATGCAAAGTCAAAATAATGTATCTTCATTGACCATGGGAAAGATGAGTTTGGTTACAGGTTGTATGATCTCGTAGGAAAAAAGCTTATTCAAAGGCGCGATGTGGTTTTTATGGAAGACAAAACTATTGAAGATATTGATAAGGTAGAGAAGGCTACACCCAAGAAAGATATCAGTTTGTCTAATGTTGATCCAGTTCGGTTACCTAGTCATAATTTGGATGCTATTGGTGGTGATGACCACAATGGTGAGCCATATGATTATGTTGATGATCAACAACTTGGAGATGAGGTAAATATTCTAATTAATTATGGTGAAGAAGAGAGTGATTTGTCACAAAAGTAGAATCTTGGTGAAACTCCAGAATCATCTTAAGTTCAACCTAGGAGGTATAACAGGCAGAGACAACCTTCTACAAGGTATAATTCTGATGAGTATGTGACCTTGACTGATGAGGGTGAACCCGAGTGTTTTCAAGAGGCCATGAAAAATGATGAAAATTAAAAGTGGATGGATGCAATGCATGATGAGATAAAGCTGCCTAAAGGCAAAAAGGCTTTGGAAAACAGATGGATTTATAGAGTTAAACATGAGAGCAACTCTAAGTCTCCAAAATATAAAGCCAAATTAGTGGTGAAAGGTTTCTGTCAAAGAAAGGGTGTTGATTTTAATGATATTTTCTCACCTGCTGTAAAGATGTCATCAATTAGAACCGTGTTGAGTTTGACCGCTACTCTTGATTTAGAGGTTGAGCAAATGGGTGTGAAAACAGTTTTCCTTCATGGTGATTTGGAGGAAGAGATCTACATGAAATAAATCGATGCTTTTCAAGTTAAAGGTAAAGAAGATCATGTGTGTATATTGAGAAATAGTTTATATGGGTTAAAGCAAGCTCCAAGACAGTGGTACAAGAAGTTTGAGTCTATTATGTGTGATCAAGAATACTAGAAGGCTACTTCAGATTATTGCGGCTTTGTTAGAAAATTTTCTAACGATGACTTCATTATCCTGTTATTATATGTTGATGATATGCTTATTGTAGGGAAGAGTATTTCTAACATTAACATGTTAAAGAAGAAATTGGGAGAGTCATTTTCCATGAAAGACGTGGGAGCAGCTAAACAAATTTTTGGAATTAGAATCATGCATGACAGAAAAGAGAAGAAACTTTGGATGTCACAAGAAAATTATATCGAAAGAGTGTTGCAAAGATTCAAAATGGAAAGTTTTAAGGCAGTAAACACTCCTCTCAATACTCATTTTAAGTTGAGTTCTAATCAAAGTCCTTCAAGTGAAGATGAAGCGTTTGATATGAAATGTGTTCCTTATGTGTCTGTTGTGGGTAGTTTGATGTATGAAATGGTGTGTGCAAGACCAGATATAACACATGTTGTTGGTACAGTCAGTAGATTTTTGTCAAATCCAGGTAGAGAGCATTGGAATGCTGTAAAATTAATTTTAAGGTATCTTCGCAGTACTACTTCTATGAGGCTTTGTTTTGGAGGAGATAAGTCAATTCTAGTGGGGTACTCTGACCCTGATATGGCTGGAGAAATTGATTTCAAAAATTCCACTTCGGGCTACATGATTAAATTTGTAAGGGGAGTCGTTGCTTGGCAGTCCATATTGCAAAAGTGTGTAGCACTATCTACTACAGAGGCTGAGTTCATTACAATTACCTAAGCATGCAAAGAGTTACTACGGTTGAAGAAATTTTTGCAGGAGCTTGGTTTTTTTCAAGACAAATATGTGTTATTTGTTGATAGTCAAAACGTTATTCATCTTGGTAAGAATCCGACTTTTCATAATAGGTCCAAACATATTGACATGAGATATCATTGGATAAATGATGTTTTGGATGCTAAGGCGTTGGAGTTGGTTAAAGTTCATACAGATGATAATGGTTCTGATATGATGACTAAAGCATTACCAAGAGGAAATTTGAAACTTGTTGTGATATCGCTAGTTTGGCGATTTCCTCCACATAGTTGTGAGGGGGAGATTTATTGGGTTTGGGCTCCCTTCCTATGTGGAGAAAGATCCAAATATGATTAGCTCATTTATGTCACTTATTTTAAAGGAGAGGATCAATTTAGGATTGAGAGAGATAGAGAAAAAGTAAGGATTCAAAAGAGAGAAAAGAGGAGAGAAACTCATTCTCGTTTTTCTGCAATCAGTCTCACTAAATCGACGATCCCCGATTCGTTAACCGTTGGATCGAGCTTAAATTTGGTGGGCACGTTCATAGCACATATATCTAACTTTTGACCGTTCATAATTTCAAAACAACATATGAAGTGAAAGTTATTTTCTTTGCATCGAAGCTGTAAATTTGGTAAAAAATTTAAGCATTTTGATTCTTATTTGTAAACTAGTTTGCTTTGTGATTTGCGGTTGTTAGCACTAATTTGTAAATCACTTTAAGACTCTCATGTACCCTTAATTGATTATAGTGGAATTATTTCTTTGGTCTGCACGACTCGTGGTTTTTACTCTCATATTGAGGAGTTTTCACGTTAAAAATATCGGTGTTCTTTTGTGCTTTTATTTGTTCGATTTGTCATTTTATATTTGTTGTTGATCCTTAAAATTACTACAAATTTGAGAAATTTTATATCTACCATGTATTAGTCGTACTATTATTTATTTAATATTAGAGACATAATATTCAAGCAATTTCATTAATGCTCCGTGCTTTTAGTTTAATAGTTATATATATAGACTTTCAAGTAATCCCATTTGTGCTTGTTTGGAACTTTAATTACCGTAGGGGGATCAATCAAAGATCCATGAGATATATACAAGGATAAAACATAAAACATGAAAATAGTAATAATCCTTGTTAAGATGGTTATGGTTATACTCAACTTAAGAAGACATTTGTTAAGTCATATATTATTTTACCTAGTTCAAAATAAAGTAATAAAAAGTTATTAATACATGGTAAGTTGATTAATGGTTTACCTAACTTAAGAAATCATTTGTTATGTCTGCTGAAAATATGAGTTAACAAATCATTATTTTTTAAGTCATTCAATGTGAAAAGTATTCTTGCAGTAGTGAGGATTAATTTTAGAAGAAAGAAGAGAGAAAAAAATACCATTACAAACTAGATAGTAGACAACATCAAGCAAGTTACAAATACATTCCTATGAAAGACAACATCAAGCATGCTACACATATAAAATATGCATCATAAAAAAACCAATGAGGAGACCCTGATTTATGTGGCTCAGTATTTGTAATTGTTGAACTTGGAGCAATCCATATAGGAGGATTTTGTTTCTCTCCAATAGAAGGAGATGGTGGGGAAAAAGAAGATGGGATTGGAGATGATACATTGCAAGAAATGTTTGTGTTGTTATTAGGACATGGAGATGGAAGTATAGGAACACTATAATTATTTCCCAACGTACATGCTTCATCCAACACCCCGTCTATACCGTGACATCGAATTGAAGATCCAGCCACGCATAAATTTGGGCTAACAATTTTCACATTGTTGACAACAAAATTCCTCCTACCATTGTTAGATATTCTTAATATGCAGTTTGGCAATAAGCTAGGAACAGTGGTTCCAGTAGGGAATTGTTTCAATGTGTCAAACAATAAAGGCGATGGGATTGAATGTCTTAATAAAAAGTCAGAAACAGAACCTTCTTGAAGTGTCATGTTGGCGAGCATTCGGTCATTAGGCATCAAGAATGTCACGTTTCCTTCAAGTCTTGCGTCGGGTGGAGACATTTTGATTAGCATTACAAATGTGAAGTAATTTGCTTGTTGCATCTCCTCAGTAGCCGTAAAGAGATCTCCTGCATTATCTTTTATTGGAAATATTGGTGAAATCAATGCCATCAAGAGGAATATTGTTAGTAAGAAGCTGTTGATTTTCATGTTTAGTTTGTTTTTTTTGCAGGTTGTTTGATTTTGCTTGTTTTGAATAGGTTGGTTTTATCATGTAAATATTATTAGTTTTTGACAATTGAATAAGTAGGTATATTTTTGGTTAGCTCATGCAAATATGATTCTTCACCAAATATGCTTACACACTTCATGAATGATTAATTGCACAACTTGTAATATTTCCATAGCTCATGTACCTATCACAAGTGTACATTTAAAAATGTGGTAGATTAATATAACATCATTCTTGAGTTTTAAAGGCTTTAATGTCATTATTATTACCTTATCAACCAAGCTCATGCGGGAGGGAAAAAGAATAGCACTGACATGAGTTCTAAGTTTTTTTTATTTGGTATGTATTTGTTAATTGGATCACAACACATGTGTTTGGTCGTGATATAAGCAAACTTTGCTTAAAAAAGAAAAAAAGAAAAAAAATGGCATAAGAAAGAGGTAATTGAAGACGGGAAGAGTTTACCTGAAATTATGCAAAACTTAATTGGCAAAAGCGAATTAAAGTTGTGCATAGCTTGAGTTGGTAAAAGCAAATTAAAATTGATGTGTATTTATAACATAGATATGGCAGGTCAAGTATGGACCCTCAATTTGGTGGAAAATACTAACTTGATACCATTTGAAAAAAATGAGTGATTAAAATGGTCTTTTTTAATGTTAAGGGACTAAAGTAGACCTTGAGTCAAATACACTGCAAAAAAAGTTGTTTCCATCCACGTAATTTAGTGAAGTGAAAATCACGTAGCAAAATATAGACACTTGTGAAGTGATTTTCACGTCACTAACCTGTTTAATATTAAAATAATAAGAAATAAATGTAACACATGGTCTCTCAGATTTAAAAAAATAAAAATAAAAATATTTGTACGTGAAAATCACGTCGCAACATATAAATTAAAAAAAAATAATTAAAACGACAGATCTACTGAAGCGGGAAGGATAAAATTTTCAAAATTTGTGTTCTGACGTGAATATTACGTGGCAAAGTTGCAAAGTGATAATCACGTCGCTACGTGATTAATGTGAATAATTAAATTTTAGCAGTTATAGATTGCGACTTGAATTTCACGTGGCAAAGTTGCGACGTGAAATTCACGTCACTGAGATTTTATTTATGACATGCGGACCCAACTTCCCAGATCACACTTATTATTCTCATTTTAATTTCTTCTTTCTCTTTTTCTCTGTTTCTTCTTCTTCCACATTTTTTTCCATCTTCTTTGTTTCTTCTTCTTCTTTCTTTTTCTTAATTTGTTTTTTATTTTATTTTTTTGAGTTGTTTCTTCATTTTTCTTTTATAGGTAATATTAATTTCGTTTAAAATATAATTTTATATGAGTTTAATATTTATTTTTTTGGGTCAAATTATCATTGTTATTGAGAAAAGAAAACAAGAAGGAGATTGAAGAAGATAATTTTCTAGAAGATTGAAGAAGAGTCAAGAAAAGGTTTTTTGCTTTGATTTATTAATTTTGGATTGTTGTTAGATGTATAATTTTTCTGTATTTTTTTTCTGAATATTTAAATTTGTTCTGTTTTAAATTTTTCTGAATTTATTTTATGTATAAATGTTTAGATATGTTCTATTTTTAATACATTTAAATATTCTGTTTTTAATGTTTAGAAAAGATCTAAATAGAAACAGAATCAATACATTTAAATGTTCTATTTTTGTATTGTTTTATATTTATTTGGTTATATTTACATTAGAAACAATATTATATTTATATTATTATTATTATTATTATTTGTTATTAAAAAAAGATTTGTGTTATTAAAAACAAATTTTTATATATAGTATAAATTTATATATTAACTAAATATTAAAAATCAAATATATTATTTTTAATGTTTTATTTTTATTTGGTTATATTTACATTAGATTTGCCACACGTCGTTAATCTACGGCCTCTTCACCGGTGTTGAAAAGGAGATGGGGCGTGTATCTGCAAGACACTCCGATGCCAAAGTAAGAGTTGGGGCAGAGTGACAACAAATATAGAAAAGGGGTAAGAAGTGAATATCTGACCCTCTTGGATAAGAGGGTATTTATAGAGAGACCTCAGTGCAGGGCCAACAGTCATTTGAGTTGGGCTAGGTGGTCAGGCCCAACCCAAGTGACTGTTAGGGCTTACGTGGCGTAGTGAAGATCATAATGTGGTCTTCGCCCTAGTTCAACTACTCCGTGAACTCCAGAAAGTGGGTTGACCTGCTCTTTCGGAGGTGGGCGGTTGGTGGATGTCGTGTCCCCGCGGAGGAGGGCACGTGGAGCACATGTGAAGGACACGTTGTTCTGCTCGACAGGGGAGAAGGTTTTGCCCGCGGAGGGGCATTGCCTGTCCAGCGGGGGCCCTGTGCTCGACGGTTGTGGCCCAAGCTGGATTGGGCTTGGCAGAATATCATTGGATTGGGTCTGTCTGATAAAGACGGGGGCCAGGCCAGAACAATTATATTTATATTATTATTATTTGTTATTAAAAAAATATTTTTGTTTATTATATAATATTTTTGTTATTAAAAATAGATTTTTATATATAGTATAAATTTATATATTAAAAATATATATGTTTAATAGTATATATATATAATATATCTTTAATAGTATATGTTTAATAATATATAGCATGTGTAATAGTTAAAATAAAAAATATATATTTAAGAAAAATATATATTAAATAGTTTTAATTTGTAATAGTTATTGTTTAATAGTAATTTTTTTATTAATATAAGTTTATGTTAAGAATAATAAGAAGTTAGTTAATACTTGTATTTAATATTTTATAAAAATTTCTGAAATTGATATTAAAATCACATCTGTAAGTAAAAAGACAATGATTGTATAAATATGTAGTATGAAGTCTTATAGGTACTATCGTAGTTGGATGTACGATAGGTTGTATCCAGGAAGACGCAGACTTAAACCAAATTTTGAGGAGGGAGTTAAAGGGTTTATCACGTGGGTATTTTCTCAGGAATGTTGTCGAAGCGAAGGAGGAGTTAGATGTCATTGTCTTAAATGTGGATGCAGACCTATAATTAGTGATACAGAGGAAGTAGAACGACATTTGAAGAGGAGGGGTTTCATTGAAAATTATTGGGTTTGTACATATAATGGAGAAGAATTGTCGAGTAGCATACCAGAGACCAGTAATACACATGCTTCAAGTAGTCAATCACCGATGGAACATAGGGAAAACTTTAATCTGATCAGTGAGATGGTGGGCGATGCTTTTGGTGTGAATGTGACATATGACGAACCTGAAGATTTTGATGGGGAAGAGTTGTCGAATGAGGAAGCGCAAAAATTCTATCAGTTGTTGAATGAGATGAATACGTCGTTGTTTAAGGGGTCGTCGAACTCAAAGTTATCAATGTGTGTGAGATTATTGGCTGCCAAGTCAAATTGGAATGTTCCTGATCAGTGTTTGGAATTCTTCGCAAAAATGATGCTCAATTCGACTCCTATGAAAG
This sequence comes from Lathyrus sativus, assembly GCA_963859935.3. Lineage (NCBI taxonomy): Eukaryota > Viridiplantae > Streptophyta > Magnoliopsida > Fabales > Fabaceae > Lathyrus > Lathyrus sativus. The sequence continues at coordinate 85,478 of CAWUDS030002471.1, forward strand.
ACAACTTTCCTACAAGGTTTTATGATGCAAAGAGGTTGGTGTCGAAGTTGGGTTTAGAAGTAAGAAAGATTGACTGTTGCATTAGTGGTTGCATGTTGTTTTATGACAATGAGTTTGGTACTAATGATGGAGCGTTGGAGGAATGTAAGTTCTGTAAGAGTCCAAGATATAAAGTTCGTAGTAAAACCATTGACCGTAAGCAAAAATGTGTAGCAGTGAAGTCCATGTTTTATCTTTCGATAATACCAAGGTTGAAAAGAATGTTTGCTTCAATGCACAGTGCAAGTCAAATGACATAGCTTCATACAAATAAAATAAGTTCAGGCACTATGCGACATCCATCTGATGGCGAGGCATGGAAGCACTTTGATCGCATACATACTGATTTTGCTGCAGAACCTAAAAATGTGAGGCTTGGATTATGCTCTGATGGTTTTACTCCATATGTCTAAGCGTCTGGAAGTGGGTATTCTTGTTGACCAGTTATTGTAACCCCTTACAACCTCCCTCCTGAGATATGCATGACAAAACCATACATGTTTTTGACTTGCATCATTCCAGGACCATCAAGTCCAAAAGCGAGAATCGATGTGTACTTACAACCTTTAATTGATGATTTGAAGAGGTTGTGGATTGGAGAATGGACTTATGATATATCAAGTAAACAAAACTTTACTATGTGAATTGCCTTGATGTGAACTATTAATGACTTTCCAGCATATGACATGTTGTCTGGATGGGGTACGCATGGAAAAATGGGATGTCCGCATTGCATGGGGAACACCAAGGCGTTTACGTTGGAAAAGGGGAGGAAAAGTTCGTGGTTTGAATGTCACCGTAGATTTCTACCAAGAAATCATCCCTATAGAAGAAACAAGACTGATTTCAAAAAAGATGAACGAGTAACAGATTTGCCTCCGCCTCGATTGTCACCAGGTGAAGTATGGAACCAAATTTGTGAACTACAAAATTCACAGATATTGGTAAAGCATATAGAATTCAAGGATATGGGTCACACACAATTGGACAAAAAGAAGTATATTTTGGGACCTCCCATATTGGAAAGATAATTTGTTGTGCCATAATTTTGATGTTATGCATATTGAGAAGAATTTTTTTGATAATATATTTAACACGGTGATGGATGTTAAAGACAAAACTAAAGATAATGAGAAGGCTAGACTAGACATGGAAATTTGGTGTAATAAAAAGGAGTTGGAGTTGAAGCGTCAACCAAATGGAAAATTGTTAAAACCCAAGGCGAATTACAGTTTAACTTCCCAAGAAGCTAAAGCGGTTTGTCGATGGTTAAAAGAATTGAGAATGCCTGATGGTTATGCTTCAAATTTGGCAAGGTGTGTCGACGTTAACACTGGGAAGTTGTATGGTATGAAAAGTCATGATTGCCATGTTTTTATGGAACGATTGCTTCTAATTGCGTTCGGTTCACTACCCAATCACGTGCTTAATCCACTAATTGAAATTAGTCAATTTTTTAGAGATATTTGTGCGTCAGCTTTAAGAGTGGACGACATTGTTAAGTTGGACCGAAATATTCCAGTCATTCTCTGTAAGTTGGAATAAGTATTTCCGCCTGGTTTTTTTGACCCAATCACGTGGCAAAATTTATTATTTAATTGAACTTAAATTATTTAAGCTGTATTCAATTTAATTTTTTTTTATTTTATGTGTAGGAGGATTACTAAGTATTGCTCACACTGTTTTTGATAGAGAATCCTCAGTATACTCCAAGAGGTTCCGAGCCGCTTAATCCACGAGTGGATTTTTACATTTGGGGTTTAGTAACTGGCGGAAATGGACTGAATGGATGTTTATTTGGTGCTGGAGCTTTGGCCGGTGGTATGAGAAAGGGGGACAAAACTCTATTTCAAAGAGTTAGAGATGGTGAGGGAACGTCACACCTACCACAATTGACCCCCGAGATGCTAGAAACGGTAAGACAACTGGCACTAACTGAAGCGAGACGCGAAATGACAACCCAAATGGAGGAGCACAACGTCAGATAGAGGCAATGAATAAGAGGCAAGCTGAAATGGAGGCGATGATGCGCCAATTTATGCAATCGCAAGGTGACGGTAATCTAGTTGTTGGAAATAAAGAAGTGGGTGGTCAACAACAATGGGATGACGAGGATAACAATGATTTTGACATTAACAGTTTTCCCGATCCGGATTGATCTGAATCATTTATTATAATTTTAAATTTTTATTTTTGTAAAATATTAATTACATTTTAGTATATTATACACTTTTTATTTTAAAAAATTATTCTTAATTTTGATATTTATTTATATTTATTAATTTTTGTTATTTATATTTATTAATTTTCCAATTTAAATTATTATTGAAAATAATTTAAAAATAATTTATATTTATTAAATTTAGTGGACAAACTATAATTATAATTTTAAATTTAAATAAAAATATAAATTATTTTTAAACCTACCAAAAAATTAATCAATTTAAAAAATTAAAAAAATACACTTAGCCACGTGATATTCACGTCGCAAGTTGTGAAGTGAAAATCACGTCGCAAGTTATGAAGTGAAAATCACGTCACAACTTTCTTAGACACGTGAAAATCACGTGGCAAAATTGTGACGTGATTTTCACGTGGCAACAAAGTTGCCACACGTCCTCCTGTCACATGAATAGTCATGTCACTAATATCAGTTTGTGAAGTGATTTTCTAAGTTGTGAAGTGAATTTCACGTGGCAAGATCTAATTTTTTTTTGTAGTGTATGCAAGACCAGAAATAATATTTAGCTTTGATTTTAACTATCGTAGTTCAAAGACAATGTATTTGATAAGTATGATAAATGAGGAGTTTGAATCGTGTTAAAATAAATAAAAAACTTATATAAATATCTTTTTAAAAAATTTCCTTTTTTTTATAACAACCTTTTTCAAATAAGTTAAGTATGAATACAATATTTTCACGATGATAAAGTTAAAAGATAGAGAAAATCACACATTGATTAGTTCATTATCCAAATTGGTAGTCTCGTATACTCCTTTAACACTTGAAGGGTTTATCTATTATAACCATACAGATTACAACTTGTTATATGAAGCTTTGATCGTCTCAATACAACTTGTCATATGAAGCTTTTTAATAATTAAAATTTGTCACTATTTGAAAAAATATATTTTAAATTAATGTGTGTTTGCAGCACGAGCTTTTTCAACCAATAATAATTGTCAATCAGGGATCAAAAAAACTCAAATTAAAAAAAACAATATATAACTCTCAGCAAAGAGGATAAAAAATGTTAAAATTGTTCAATGACTATTCATAATGATCCTTTGCATGACTATTCTCAATAAGTCTTATGTTAAAAAGTTTTTGGTTAAACTATTTGGTTAGCTTCCTCACTAATGAGGAATGTTAGGAGAGATTTTCACTATGAAGCATTGAACATTTTGAGATTTTCCTTTATAGAGCAACACCTTTGTGAGAGACGCACCACATACTCACTCAAAACCTTAAGGTGATAGGTGTGTGGGTTCTCCCACTAATAAATGTTCAAGTCACCATATTCCTACTCAATGTGGGACATTATCCATACTTGTTATACTTAATAATTCCTCTCAAGTGTGAGTCTATCCACAATGTTTCCACAATGCTCTCACTTAAGCGGAAGTTTCAACTATGCAACTGCACTTTCTATTGTGTATTTCTTGCTCACCACCCTTGTATCACCGTTGACACTCTTCAACGAGACACCTTTTAACCACCACCTATAAGGAGTACTTTCGATACAATTGAGTCGGTCCTTCACTCGAACCAGACTCTGATACCACTGCTGGGAGTGTTTATCAACTAGGGAACATTGAATATTGTGGAACTTTTTTCTCTTAGAGCAACACCTTTTTGAGAGACACACTACATACTCACCCAAAATCTTAAGGTGATAGGTGTGTGGGTTCTCCCACTTATAAATTCTCAAGTCACCATATTCCTATCCAAGGAGGTTGTATATATACATTTGAATAATATAGTCGTTGGACATTTGTTGGAGAGAGTTGGTGTGAGTTTAGGTGTCGTATGAAGAAAAAAACCTTAATTTTAGGTACATAGTATGAACACAACTTTAAACATTTTGATGTGCATATTTTGAGTGATTCAAATTTAATTCTTTCAAAAGTTGACTTTGACACTCTAAAACTTTGTACCATAATTATAAATGATATTAAATGAAACCTCTTAAATATCTTCCTTTCAATAATAAAAGATTTAATTTTTTTTAAGATACATTAATGATATTAAATGAAGTATTCAATATGTTAATAAAATGATTGTTTCATTGAATGTCAAATACACTTCATAAGCTCCACGTACAAATTTCATTATGTGCACTAGTTTATGTGTGAATTGTGGTACTAGATGCATTATGCCGATCAATGGAATGTAAGCATAAGACTATTAAATATGTAATTCATTATTTTAGAAAGATTAGATTAGATATTTTTGGATTTTTATAGTTTGGGCTTTAGCTTGAGATGCAAGTTAACCTAAATCTATAAATAGGGAGGAACCCTTATCATTGTAATTATCAAGTTTGATAATCATAGTTTTGCAGTTGCAAAATGATAATAAAATTATACAATTATGGGCAGAGAGTTACTCTGCAATTCAAACTCATCTTCTTTAAACGTGTTCTTGTTTTGTTCATTATCATTACATAACAATCTTGAGATCAAGATTGAGAAGAATTCACCATAGATCATGGTTGAATTCCAACATCTGTTATCTAGAGCTCCAATTTTGATTCAAGGGAAGAACAATTGTGATGACGATGAATCACCTGAACGGTCATTTTCCAGCAAATTTTCCAATTCTCAAGAAAGATAATTATAAGAATTGGTGCAAGTAAATTAAAGTGGTTTTCTGTTACCAAGATCTTTGAGATCTTGTGAATGAGGGATTATCACCGCTTGCATAAACTACGACAGCTCAGGAGAAAGTAGCATATAAAGAATTGAAGAAGAAAGATTATAAAGCTTTCTTTATAATACATCAATGTGTTGATCCAAATAACTTTGAAAAAGTTAGTGATATATAATTAGCAAAAGAAGCTTGGGAGATCCTTAAAAAATCATTTTGAGGCACAAAGAAGGTGAAAGATGCAAGGTTACAAACTCACAAAAGGACTTATGAATTAATTCAGATGGAAGACAATGAAAGTATAACAGATTTCTTCACCAGAGTTACAAAGCTGGTGAATCAAATCAAGGTATGTGGATAAATGTTGACATCGAGATCAGTTGTATCAAAGATCTTGAGGTCATTGACTCTAAAATTTTACTGTGTGGTAGCAGCCATAGACGAAAGACTTATCAGTATTAACAAAGAAAAGCTTCAAGGGACGCTTGAGTCTCATGAACAAAGGATGGTTTAAAGAGCTATAGGAAAGTCGAAGAGTGATATGGATTTGCAGACGCAGTCAAAAAAAGAAAGGAAAGGTAAAGGAAGTTGGAATGGCAACAAAGGTAGAGGAGGCTACACCAATTTGACTAGTCAAAATCAGCATGAAGGAAACTAGTCGAGTCAGAGAAAACCCTGGAACCAAGGTAACTAAAGAGGTGGTGTTGCAGGTAGAGGAATAGGTGGTGGTCGAAAGCCTGACAAAAGTCACATTCAATGTTTCAACTGTCAGAAGTATGGTCACTATTTTAGTGATTTTCTAGAAAAGAAGAAGAATCAAGAAACTGATGCAAAGCTGGCGAAACATGAAGAAGAAGAGATGTTGCTAATGGTCACAACAAGAGAATAAGAGAGATTCTAGGACCAGTGGTACTTGGACTCAGGATGCTCATCACACATGACTGGAAGGAAAGATTAGTTTGTCAATATGAAGCCCTCATTAAAGAACACGGTGAAGTTTGCAAATGACAATACTCTAGCAGCTAAAGGTGTTGGTGATGTTCAGATCATGAGGAAGGATGTCAAGAAATCAATATTTCCAATGTGATATACATACCAGGCATGAAAAGTAACTTGCTCAGTATATGACAGCTTGTCGAAAGGAACTACAAGGTAGTTATCAAAGACAAGATGATGAGAGTTTTTTACGCATGTGGTAGGTTGATCTTGAATGCTCAAATGTCTCAAAATAGGACCTTCAATATTGAACTCAATGTGATAGAGCACAAGTGCCTAGCAACTGCAGGCAACATAGATGAGTGGTTATGGCATTTTCGACCAGGCCATCTCAACTTCAATGACATCAGAGAGTTAAAGAGAAGAAATATGGCTTCAGGATTACCTAAAATCGACATTCTAAGTGAAGTTTGTGAAGAGTGTGTTCAGTCGAAACAACACAAGAATAGCTTCAGCAAGGATTTAGGAAGGAAGTCAAAGGCAATTTTGGAAGTCATATACTCTGTATGTGGTCCAATCCAAGTGGATTCGATTGCAGGCACATATACTTTGTCATGTTCATAGATGATTATAGTCAGAAGTTATAGACTTACCTGATCAAGAAGAAAAGTGAAATGATTGAGGTATTTTCCAAATTCAAATATATGGTCGAAAGATATAGTGGTTGAAAGTTGAAAATTCGGAGGACTGAGGGTAGTGGAAAGTATGTGCCGAAAGAGTCTGATGCATTATGTGAAAAAGAAGGGATTGTGCATGAGGTGGTGCCACCCTACACTCCAAAACAAAATGGAATTGTAAAAAGAAAGAACAGAACCATCATGAATATGGTGAAAAGTATGTTGAATGGAAAGCTTCTACCCAAAAAAATTATGGGGAGAAGCGGTTTTGACAGCAACATACATATTAAACAGATGTCCGACGAAGAAGCTTGAAGGAATCATACCAGAAAAATGTTAGTCTAGTGTCAAGCCTAGCCTTAGTCACTTGAAGGTGTTTGTATCTATAGCACATAGACATGTGTCAGATTAATTGAGGAGGAAGCTTGATGAAAAGTCGAATCAGATGATATTGATAGGTTATTATTCGACTGGAGGTTACAAGATGTTTGACCAAGTGAGTAAGCAGGTAGTGACCAGCAGGAACATAATCATATATGAGCTTAAAGAATGGGATTAGACTGAGAGTTTTAAGAAGAATTCAGTGAGAATATCTTGTGAAGAACCAGCTACTGAATTCGAAAGAGAAGTTCGACAAGAATAAGTTAAAGATGAAGTAGGCCCAAGAAAACCTAAACGAACAAGACACATGCCTGCAAGGTTGCAAGAATGTATGATTACATCATATGATATGGTCGATGAAGAGGGTGAGCTAGTACATTATGCTTTCTACGCAGATGTTGAACCAGTCAATGCAACTGAGGTATTGAAAGATTCAAAGTGGGTGAAAGCAATGAATGAGGAGTTAGAGTCCATCGAAGTCTACAACACTTGGTCACCTGTCGAATTGCCTCAAGGCAAGAAGGAAATTGATGTAAAATGGGTTTACAAGGTGAAAGTGAATCCTAAATGAGAAGTAACTCAACACAAGGCGAGATTGTGGCGAAAGGATTTCTTCAGAAAGAAGGAATAGACTTCGACAAAGTGTTTGCACCTGTTGCTAGGATCAAAACAATCAAGTTGGTTGTTGGTCTAACAAATATGAACAATTGGCACACATGTCAAATGGACGTGAATTATGCATTTCTTAATGGCCCGTTAGACGAAGAATTTTATGTCGCACAACTAACTGGGTGTGTGAAACGAGGCGAAGAAAGAAAGGTGTACAGGCTGCATAAATCTCTATATGGACTTAAGCAAGCTCAAAGAGCTTGGAATAAGAAAATTGAAAACTTCTTAAGGGAGAAGGAATTTGTGAAGTGTACGATTGAGCATGGAGTGTATGTAAGAAGAAGCAGTAGTGAACTGCTTATACTATGTCTCTATGTTGATAACATGTTGATAACAGGAAGTTACAAAAAGGAGATCGAAGATTTCAAACATGACATAAGTGAGGAGTTTGAAATGTCAGACTTGGGAAAACTCTCATATTTTCTTGGCATCGAATTCTACAAGACTGGTAGAGGGTTGATGATACACCAACAAAGATATGCATGTGAAATACTCAAGAGGTTTGAGATGCAAGATTGCAACCCAACTTCGACTCCAACTGAGACCAGATTGCAACTGTTGAAGGATTCATATGAAGATGATGTCGATCAAACCCAATATAGAATACTTATTAGGTCACTTCGATACCTTTGTTACATAAGGCTTAACTTAGCATACAATGTGAGTATGGTATATAGATTCATGTAGAAGTCAAAGGTATAACACCTAGTAGAGACGAATAGGATAATAAGATATTTGAAAGGAACTCTTGACTACGACATTTTATTTCCTGTAGCTGATGAAGAAAAATAATTCAAGCTATTAGGATACACTGACTTAAGTTGGTGTAGTGATATTGAGGATAGAAAATCTACAGTTGGATATGTGTTTATGCTAGGTGGTGCATCAGTTGCTTGGAGTTCGAGAAAGGAGCCGATAGTGGCATTGTCATCATGCAAAGTAGAATATATAGCTTGAGTTAGCAAAAGCGAATTACAATTAATGTGTGTTTATAACAGATCTGACATTTCAGGTACGGACTCCCAATTCGCATGGAAAATACTAACTTGATACGATTTGAAAAAACGAGTGATTAAAATGGTATTTTTTAATGTTAAGGGACTAAAATGGACCTCGAGTCAAATATGCAAGACCAAAAAGGGTATTTAGCTTTGATTTTAAGTATCGTGGCTCAAAGATAATGTATTTGATATAAGTGTTATAAATGAGGAGTTTGAATCATGTTAAAATAAATAAAAAACTTATACAAACATCTTTTTTAAAAAAATTATTTCTTTTGATAATAACCTTTTACAAATAAGTTAAGTATGAATATAATATTTTCACAATGACAAAGCTAGAAGATAGAGAAAATCACACAATGATTAATTTATTATCCAAACTGGTAGTCCAGTATACTCCCTTCACACTTAAAGGGTTTATCTATTATAACCATACAAATTACACAAATATCTATTAGGGTATACTTCTATCAAACATTGATGATACCGCTAATTATCTCTAAATATTATTATACATTTTAAAGAAACAATAGTTGTAAGAGGTCTTGCAAGAATGATAAGCTTTGGCCGTCTCAATACGACTTCTTATATGAAGCTTTTTAATAATTAAAATTTGATATATATATTTTAAATTAATGTATGTTTGCAACATGAGCTTTTTCGACCAATAATAATTGTTAATCAGGGATGGAAAAAACTCAAATTCAAAACAAAATAATATATAACTCTCAACAAAGAGGATAACAAATATTAAAATTGTTCAATGACTATTCATAATGATCCTTTGCTAGACTATTCACAATAATTTTTATGTCAAAATGTTTTTGGTTAAACTATTTGGTTAACTTCCTCACTAATGAGGAGGTTGCATATATACATTTGAATAATATAGTCATTAGGCATTTGTTGGAGATAGTTACTGTGAGTTTAGGTGTCGTAAGAAAGAGAGAAAAAAAACCTTAATTTTAGGTACATAATATGTGCACAACTTTAAATATTTTAATGTACATATTTTGAGTGGTTCAAATTTAATTCTTTCGAAAATTAACTTTGACGCTCTAAAACTTCGTACCATAGCCATAAATGATATTAAATGAAACCTCTTAAATATCTTCTTTCCAATGATAAACGATTTCATTTTGTTTAAGATACATTAATAAGTATTCAATATGTTAATAAAATGATTGCTTCATTGAATGTCAAATGCACTTCATATGAAATAATGTAAGCTCCATGTACAAATTTTATTATGTACACTAGTTTATGTGTAAATTATAGTACCAGATGCATGATGTCGGTTAATAGAATGTAAGCACCAGACAATCATATATTTCATGTGACAAACGCATTTTATAAGCATATGGTATTTTATTTCTCCTTGAGTTTTATTCACATGATATAATATTTGGACACTTGATTAAATCTTGAAAGATAAATATTTTTCATATGTTTTTTATCATCAATATATTAAAAGATCATTGTTTGTGGAACAACTTGTTCCAACAAATATGTATTTGGTTATTTTATGCACTACAATATCAAAGAATGATTACCCTGATGAGAATGCATTTGTGCTTATACTAAAACGTATCAAATATACTTAAGGGGACAAAATAATACTGGAAAACACCAAGGATCTGTAGGGGTGTCTTGAGACTAAATAGGTTACTTGATGATCAATTAGTTATTTAGTCGTTTTTGTAAAAGTCATAATTTTAAACAAAATAATTATATGTTAAGTCATGATATTACTACAAATATTATATTTCATGACAAAACTTTCACCTCACCCAACAAAAAATCAAGGTATAATGTCAAAGTGCGCTATGTTTTATTTTTTTATTTTTAAATAAATACCACATATTCCCTCGGTTTTTGAATATAACTGAGGGAAAAATAATTCAGGACATGTTTCGAATCTCAACAAATACAATTTATATTTTTATTTCTTTAAAAGTGATGTCTTGCGTTTTATTTTATTTTCTATTTATAAATTAAAGATCTACTTTTTTGATTTCTATAATAACCGATAAATTAGATTAGATTTTACTCTAAACTTAACTTATATGTATCTGCTCCAAACTCGTACACATCATTCTTTGGGATGGATTGCAGGACAGAAAAAATCTTGCAATGCTATGTGTTGTATGTTGTTCTTCTATCTTGAACAAATTTTTTCTGCCATTGTAATCTATCTCTCATAATGATGTTAGCGTTGTTGTTGTATTTTTGAAATAAGCTTCTTGTATTGTCAATCAAAGAAAACACTTCATAATCTATTGTTTTTCTCGGTTGATAATATTGATAAATTCATTCCTAAAGGAAACAAGACATGTTAATTTTAATTTTAATTTTTTTATCATTCATCATTTTTGCAAGTAATATAAACCAATGGGAAAGTCCTTTTTTTATTTTTTAATTAAAAAAGAAAAACATTATGCCCTAAATTCATAAAGTAACAACACTCAAGATATTGTCAACACATCAATCCACGAGAAATTCTCTACATACACCACTATATATCTTGTTCTATTTCTTGTGAAAGCATTTGCTATGAAAAAATTTGCTCAAGATAATGAAATCTCAGAACAAATCTCTAGGATGAATCACAAGTGTAGAAAAAAAATGTCATCGTTGGAAGAGATAACTTATTAGAAATTGGATGCATGCAATCTATTGAACTTGAAAAGCATGCGCACAAAGGATATACAACAAAATTTGGATAATATCAAAGATTTTGTTGTTCTCCAAGAATAATAATTAACAACAATGACGAATCAGATTTGTTTAAACAATGTATTTGAATATTCTGTGTAAACAATGTAATTTTTTAAATAAATTAAAAAACTTACTCCCTTTAGTTTTTAACAAAAACTGAAGAGGTATGTGACGTTAGGGATGAAACATATTTTATTGTTTTTCTATTTAAAAAACACATTTTACCTCGATTTTGAGTTATAACCGAGAGAAAATATAAACATGTTTATTGAGTTTCTTTACCATCCTTTAAAAAATCTTTGTCGTCCATTTAATGAGTATCAATGCTCAAGACACTATCATTAGTGATCCGCGTGAAACATAAAAGACTTATAAAAGCATTATGAATATCAAAAATTTATAATGAAATATTTGACATGAAAACTTTGAAACTTAAAGAAGCGTTTATTTTATTTGAGAAAAGTTCTCTATGATGGATTATAATAGTAGAAAATTATTTGGGTTCAAGAATTGTATTCTTAAATAATCATAGAATTGAATATAAATTTTATTTATCTATTTTTTTTATATCAGAAACAAATGAATGAAATATCCAACATTTGATCTTTCTCAAGATTTTTTGAAACGTGGCTCCAACATTTGTTCTTCTCCAAGATCAATAATTTATTCTTTACCGACAATGATGACGATGAATCAGATTCAAAATTTGTTATATATTTTTACTTTAATATTTTGTGTAAACAATTATGTAAACGATGTAATTTGTAAACAAATTAATTTATTAATATTCTATGTAAATACTGTAATGAGTAATTAAAAAAAATTATGTTTTCCCTCGGTTTTGGTCATAAATCGAGAGATATGTGGTGCTAGTTTTGAAAATATAAAAAAGTTATTGTTGAGATCAACAAACGAATGACCATTTCAATTATCCACTAAGTTATTCTAAAATAAAGAGGTATAATGGAGAATTTTCATGACGATCTTAGTTACATCGCCTTTGTAACTGAGGTTGGAACAACTTTGTGTCCGAGGTTAAATGGGTTTCTACAAATAAGGTTAGATGATTTGAATGGAGAACTTAACCACGGTTATCATCATATTTTTTAACCGTCGACCTAGTTTATTAATTTTATAATTAGTCCAAACTAATCAATCATGCTCTACCCCCCCCCCCCCACCCCCCCCCCCCCCCCCACCCTCTCTCGACGCATGATTATTGTGACAACTCTAGTTCTACAATCACTTCATCCTTGTACAAAATTAACGCAACATTTATGGATATGATGATTTATTTACCACCTTTTGGTTTTGATTGACACTATACTACAACATGTTTTTTTAAGACAACGAAATGACATCGTTGTCGGGTTTTGTTGATCACTTCAACAAGATAATAAAAGCCGGTTATATTTGATATTTAGTGCATTTAAATTATGTTTTTAATTTCTTTTATTTTCATATTTATTTTCATCCTCATTGCTATTATTACGAGTATTTATTTATTTAGTTTATTTTTAGTTCATGATAAGAATATTTACAATTTGATATAGGAATCAAAACAACCACATGGGTAATCTAACAAGCTACTCGTGTAACTAAGCAACGAGGGAAAAAATGATTAAACCAATTGTTTGAACTTTAGGAGAATTTTTGGGAACAGACAACCGAAGAAAAAGTGCTTACGGATTCCAACTGGTAAATCCATGTTATTTCGATATTAAAAAGTTATGGTATTACAGGATTAAGAGACATCCCATTCGATAGAAGTTTTTTGCTATATCCTTAAGAGATTGTGGAAAGATTTAAAGAGACATAATGATTTTACAATCCAAACGAAGTAAGTGAAATTCAAAGAGGCTGCGTTCGTTTTCCCTAACTTACAGGACAAGATAAATGCTGGATAAAAACACTATTGAATGAGATAACGACTACCTTGGGTGATCTCGTAAAATTGTTTCTTGAGAGGTTGTACTCGATCAACAAGTTTATGGATAAGATGGATGACATCAGAGGATTTTACCATAGAGAGACTGAATATATCTAAAACATGTGGAAAAGGTATAAATTAATGATTAAAATTGTCTTTCACATAAGACACGATACTGCTCTTGGCTCTTGATGTTTTGGTTAGAGGCATCATGTTGACCAAATCAGCTACAAATGTTAAAGCATTAATTACGAATGTGTCCCAGATGAATAACATGCATTATTAGAATTGTTTCTTGGTGCAGGTATAATATTTTACAAAAAGACTTCCCTAAGACACAATACTGCTCTTGGATCTTGGATGTTTTGATTGAGGCATCATGTTGACCAAATCAGCTACAAATGTTAAAGCATTAATTAAGAATATGTCCCAAATGAATAACGTGCATTATTAGACAAAAAAATGGAAGTGGATCAATGAAGACTCATAAATCATTATTGACTAGTCACAAACAAATGAAGGCACGATTGGATGCTTTGAATAGACAAATGGAGGACTCCTCAAGAGGGTGTCATCATGGGAAATAATTGCAAAAAGTTCTTATATGCAATACTAAAGAGAAGGTCGTGAAAGTGTCCAATGTAACTCAAAAGATTACATAGAATAAAAATTAAATTTCATGGGAAAATTTGAAAGAGACAACCCATTCTCAAACACCAACACACTGACATACAAAAACCATCCAAATTTCATACGAAGTGGTTGAAATTGCATAAGTATAATATCAATTTAATTTTGTTTATATGTCTTCTTTCTAGTAAAATTTATTATATAATTGAGTGCCTCGTTAAATCCTTCATCCACTCTAGATCAAAATAGTATGTTCATGCATAAATGTAGGTTTGACCAAGTCAACCGTAAATGATTCGATTCAAGGAGATTCACGAATTGAATCAAATTATTTTGGTTCCATGACTCAATTCGATAAAGCTTGTGAATTGATTTAAATGTTTTTTTTTTCTTTTCAAATTTCACGTGGTCACTAGATTTGTAATATGATTCACATTATAACACGAGTCGATTCATGGCTTAAAATTCATGGCTTGTTATAAATCGGGATATGTGATATGATTTATGAAATTTTATGAATCTATTCACAAGAATAGATTCATAAATCGAATCATGAATTGATTTTTTCAAGACAACCTTAACATTTAAGTATGTTCATTTATTATCCTTGATCTGAATCATATAAGTAATTTTACATTAGTTTGTTCCATTTCTCAAGTAACTATACTGTATAAATTTGTTCTCATTTTTATTTCATTAAAAAAATAGATCAAATCTTAAGTGTGATTGCAGAAAAATAATACTTCACATCTCTGAAATCATAACCTTCATCTTATGTATGAAGATCATCAACCTTTGTGAATGTGTGGTGATTATTTGTGAGGAAAATAATTATAGTGCTAGCGTGTGTTGAAGTTTGTTGTTTTCTAGCCTTTGGATTTGTTTATGAAATTCATGAATTGAAGTTCCATTGAAGAAAAAGAGTGGTATTCTCCATCGAAGTGGAGTTTCTTGCATTTGTCAACCTTATGAAGAACAATTTAAAGTCATATATATGTACATCATTGTCCTTCAACTTATAATGCGACTCCTTATACCTCAAACACTCATTCAGTTTTTTCATACTCTTTCATGTATAACATGCAATCATCATGATATGCATGTATTTTAAAATAGTCCAAACTCATTGGACTCATAATTACGGTTCAACAACATGTTACCTTATGAAAGTATGTCTTTCAACAACTTAAGAAATTAAGTGAAACTTTATCTATCCGCCCACTTTTTGCCTTTTGATTAAACAGTCTCAACACAATTGACAATCTTGTAAAAAATTTACACCCTGAAAATATAGATTATTCCTTGTCATTACCTAAAGTATCATACACACGGGTTATCCTAAAAGAATATTCTTTAATATCATCATTTATATCTCTAGTTGATCTTCCATATCTTCATCAACTTCCTCTCCTTGTGACATAATTTGTTTTTTTTTTCAATTCACCATGCCATAATGCCGCATAATTTTGACAAATTCCATCACAACATAGATAATTAAGTATTTATTCTTTTTCGTGTATTTTCGTATTCCCGAACATAACACAAGGATAATAAAAAAGCTCTTTATTGTCAGGAAAGTTTATTTCTGCGAATTCAAAAAATTAAACCACTCGATTATCATACTTATCATATAATCTATTGACTTTCATCCAATAACGATGCATAACTGCATACTTTCTAAAAATAAAATCAAAATCCTACACAAATTATTCACACGTTTTGAATGATGACTCTGTTAAGTTCAAAATTTTGCTAGGTTACATTGCTAAATCACATTGTAATAATTCTACACTTATATAAGCTACTCATATTAACAACCTTTGAGAAAGATGTCAAGACTTTGGTAAATTAACATAACAATAACAACAATAATGAACTTTCAATCTTAACAACAACATTAAACCTTCAATTTTAACAATAACAACAACAACAAAAAGAACACCAAAAATATTAAACCTTCAGTCTAAAAACAACAATAACATTACATCTTAAATATCTCAATAACAACATTACTAGTATAATTATGGAGAAAATATTATGTACCAAAAAATGATGAGAGAGTCAAATAAATGAGTTTGTTTGAGTTTTGAGTTTCCTTATTCGAGTTTTGCTCAAGTATCTTATTTATAGTTTTGTTCGAGTCTCCTTCCTTATTTCTTTACTTTGTTTAAATTCTAAGATATAGTCTGGGTTGATTTGGTAGAGAAGATGAAGAATGGTATTTTCGAACCTGGGAAGATGATGTTTCATTTGTTAAGTGGAAAAGATGAAGAAGGTGATTCGTTTGTTAGGATTCAATAAGTTTACATGAAATGTAAAAGTGAATAGAGCTAACTTTGTGTTTGGAAAATAATATTACCGGGAGTTTTTCTCTCGGTTGTGCAATATAATTGAAGTGATAAGTGATATAATTTTAATTAAAAATAAATAAAATAAGGGCACCATTTAAAAAAAAATACAATCATAAACAAAGGTTGCTAAGATCCGAAGCGTGGGCCTGAGAGATTTTTTCATTTGATGTCAACCTAACTGAGGGAATAAATGACTTTTATTGCAAACCAATAAAAAAATGGTGAACATAAGAAATCAATTTTGATATTTTGCATTAGATGACTAATTCAGAAACTATTTATAACAACAACTACTATAACAACACAACAACATCAACCACAAAAATAACAACAAAATCAACAACAACAAAACAACATTACATAGAGTTTGGTTTAGAGGATAATATAGATTCGTAAATGGAAAATGAAATTTCAAGGCTGAAAATAAGTTTAATTTAAGTCAAGAGTGGAAGAACACAAAGTTTTATATACAAAACTGTGCCTTAATCTTAAAAATAAGTCATGACAAAAATAATTTATTTTCAATTTTAAAATAGAAAGAAAAAATATGTCTCTTTAACTATAAATAAAACATAAAATAATCTTGTTAATAAAGAACTTTTTTCCTCATCATTATAATACCCCCGAGCAGTGTTTTGAAAACCGGACCGGACCGGCCGGTCGGACCGGGAACCGGAACACTAGTCGGTCTGGTTCAATTGGCGGATCGGAATCGCCATTGAACCCGTGTGAACCGGAAAAATTGGCGGTTTAATTATTTTTTTTTACTTTTATTTTAATATACTTAGTAGTGTATTACTTAAATAGCATTCTCATACAATTTTTTTTCATAGTTACAAATTACAGACTTTATTGGCTATTTGTTATTTTTGCTAATACATTTTCCTAAATAGTTTGTAACTTTGTGGTTAGTAACAAATTAGTTACCTTATTATTTTAACTTTTTAGATTGTTATATATTTTATCTTTTTATATTTTGTCACTGCTAATAATTTTAATTAATTATAATTTATAATTAATTATATTTAGTATCAAAATATTAACAATAGAAAAAGGCATGTATTTTATTGAAAGGGAAAGTGAAATAGCATAAACATATTGAATTTTATTTGGTTTTCTTTTTAGGAGAATCATATTTTACTTACAAATAGTCACCTCTTATTGCATAATAATCAATAAATGATATTATTGATGGGGAAGCGGTTGCAATTAGAATTTGTTTGCAATTAGATTTTATATTATTTTGTTATGTGTGATACATTTGTTTAAAATTTGAATTTAAATTATGAACTTGTGAATTTATGATATGATATTTTCAAAAAATATAAGTACTAGTTATATTTTTTTAGAAACTGAATCATTCGGTTCGACCAGTTTTATATCTATAAAATGACAGGTTTATTCAACCGAGTTATCCGGTTTAATCATGCAGTTCGACTAGTGACCCAGTAGTTCGACCGATAAACCAATGACTCAATACTCTTACCGATTCGATGACCGGTCCAGTTTTTAAAACATTGCCCCCGAGTAATATAATGTTACTATATATATTTTTAATTAAAATTTTGAATAATATAAATGCTTTTTATGAAATATATTTTATCTTAGTTGATTAGTAAGTTGAGATAAGTTTTTGTTAAAAAATATATTATTTATTGTAGTGATATTTTTTTTTGAGAAAAAAGAATATACACTAATAATAAAATATTTGTATATTGTTAATCAATGTCAGACGTGTATTTTGCCACATCACGCTTTTATTTTTAAAATATTGTTATGATTTGACATTTTTAAAATAATCTAATTAAATGTTTGTGCAATACTTTTTTTACACCAACAATGTATTATCTTTAAATTTTTTTTTTTTTTTATGTTATTGACATTCATTTGTATGCACTAATAAGATAAATATTCTTACATATACATTTAATCAATTTTATTTTATTTTTAATTTAAAGTTTTTAACAAATTATAAATATATGTACATAAAAAAATGAATATATTTATCAAAGATTCAAAATTATAAGTTTCATGGGCTAAAATAAAAAAGGAGTGTATCCAGCTGCACTAGTAAAATTGGATATGTACCCGACCCACCCAACGCGGATCTCTATAAATACGGCCAAATAGAGTTTAGGGTTTCTCTGCTTCTTCCGTTCCATCGCTGCCACTTCCTAATACCAAGCTTACAGCTTCTTCGATCTCTGTAAAAATGGTACTCTTTCTCTCTTCCTCTTTTGATTTCGTTATTCATCGTTCATTTCTAAAATCTATTTCGTCTTTCCAATCTTTGTAGAACTACATATATAAAAATCGATAGAAGAAACTAAGTATTGTTGAAATGATTAATTTTGTTGAACCCTACCACTTTTTAGATTTACGATTTTCAAGTATGTTTTAATTTCTGTTTATCGTTGATTTTTGTATAATGTTGATTTTTTTACTGTTTTTGCAGACTAAGAGAACAAAGAAGGCTGGTATTGTTGGCAAATATGGTGTGTTTTCTCGCTTTAATTATAGTGAAATTTGTTTAGTTCCTTGCGTTTTGGTTATTATTATTTGCTTGTTATTATGCTCTTCAATGTTTTCGATGGGTTAGTTTTTGATAATTATGTGGCTGTGTGTATGATAGGATGATTAGAGATCTGTGCATTGCTGTTTAGATCTGAATGAATAATTGTTTGAAAAGTTGCCAGCAAACATGCTGTTTTGAATAATTTGGTTCAAGATAAGTTTAGTACGATTTAAAAATTTGGGGGAAAACTAATGTAATTTTTTACATATTTGGATTTGATTTTTCAATTTTGTTAAATATTTAATATAGCTTAGGCGAGTTTGGATAAACAGCTATTTAGTTACAAAATAGTAGGCTATAGCGGCGTTGTAGCACCCATAGCATATTGAAATTTTAACAATTTGCTATTTTCTTCTATCTTCAGTTGACAAGAGTGATTTTTATGTCTTCAAGAGTACTTTTCTTGTGATATATGAGAAGCTTATTTTGTTTGTTTTATTATATCAGGTACCCGTTATGGTGCCAGTCTGCGGAAGCAGATTAAGAAGATGGAAGTTAGTCAGCACAGCAAATTTTTCTGTGAATTTTGTGGAAAGGTAGACCTTGTGTTATGTAATAATTTTTTAAGTGCTTATCATATGCCAACTGCCAAAGCATTTACTTTGGTGGGTTAAATGTTTAATGTTTTTATAGTATTGAGTTTTGATTATTAATTACTTTTGCAGTATGCTGTGAAGAGAAAAGCCGTAGGAATATGGGGATGCAAGGATTGTGGTAAAGTGAAAGCAGGAGGAGCCTACACTTTGAAGTATTTTTTTCTTATTCCTTTATTTCCAAGTTTTTCATTTCTAGTTTGAAAGGCAGCCCACTTGACATTGTTCTTTATTTTTTTACAGCACTGCCAGTGCCGTTACTGTTCGGAGCACCATCAGGAGGTTGAGGGAACAAACTGAAAGTTAAGCATTTAGCTTTTGCTTGATGCTCTAGTTTCTTTAAATTAAGTTTAGTTGAATTTCTGAGAAATTTGTACTCCCCTATTAAACTTTTATTTTGAGTTCTATCTGAGATAGTTATAACTTTAATTGTTTGTGCAACTCTTTATGGTGGAGCAAATACTTTTGTTGTTTCCTTTCATTATCTTCAAACGTCTCATAGTATCTTTTGATGCTTTTCATTCTATAGATTAGCTCACCCAGTGGTTATAGGCCTGTGTTTTTGTGGTATAGCGAGGACACATTAGCATTATAATAATATGGCCCTTGATTGCATTTACCCTTGTATTGAATGGTTAAAAATATCAGTGACATAGAGGATTAGTTTGATCTGATTATATTAAACTTTACATAACTTGAGTTTAAAAATGTACGTTTGATATTGAGCTCTACATAACTAAAGTTTAAGCATAGTACGTTTGGTTTTGATCTGATTAGATGTAACATCTGCCTAACAAGTTCAAACTCTTGCATTAGAATAAGATAAACACTCGATCATTTTACTCTACCAATTAGATTTACAAGTCAATCTATTTCCTTTTCAAACTATTAAATAAAATACAAGTATACTTGAAAAACTGTTAATCAGTTATCATCTTTCAACAATTGTCATATAAAACATGAAGCTTGAAAATGAACCCAATGATTTGTAAAATAAAATAATTTTGGTAGTTAACAACTCATTAGAGGCATTGTATACAAATAACAACCGATAATTTTTTGTCATGACTCAAAATTTTAAGACTTCGTTTATTCTTAATTCTAAAATTTGCCAAATACAATTGTCCATGATTGAAAGTATTTTTTGGCATGAAATTATAATTTTACTTGTATACAACGTTAAAAGTAGTAGTCATAGTCTGATAATTTTTTGTCGATTCAAGATTTTAAGATTTTGTTGTCTTAATTCTAGAATTTGCTAGATACAATTGTCCATGATTGAAAATATTTTTTGGCATGAAAATATAACTTTACAAATTTATGTTTACAAGAGAAAAATAGTTAATGTGTATATAACTTTATTTAGGGAAAAAGAATTCTAACCGAATCTTATAATTAGGGATTGCATAAACCAACATTGTTTATATATATCTCTTAAAATTTGTTGATTGTCATAACAAAAAAACACTAATAATTGAGAATTTTTTTTCACTAATTTAAATAACCATCCATAGTAATTGTGAGGAAAAAAAAGTCTACTTATAATAGATTTAAGGTTGTCATGATGGCAACTCTAAACAAAACCCTAGCTAAATACTGATGATGTGGGAATCTCACAAATTTTCTCAAATAAAAAATGATCATATAATTATATTTTCATTTTAAATTCTTCATTTTTTAAACTTTAATATATATATAATATATATATATATATATATATATATATATATATATATATATATATATATATATATATATATATATATATATATATATATATATATATATATATATATATATATATATATATATATATATATATATATATATATATATATATATATATATATATATATATATATATATATATATATATATATATATATATATATATATATATATATATATATATATATATATATATATATATATATATATATATATATATATATATATATATATATATATCGTTGATTTAAAATATTTTTATATATGAAAAAATTTATAGATATTAAATTATTATTTCTTTTAAAAATAATAAACTCTTTTGATTAAATATTTTTTTTTTCATTTCATTTTTATTATATTTGAAAAACAAATAGTGTATCCATGACCCATACCACTCATTTTTAATGGAGCATTACCTTATCCACCCAATGGAATAAGGCTGAACACCCTGAAAATTCAATTTTTCACCTTTTATATTTCAATATGCTTTCTCGGCCGCACTCATTCCACACAAAACCTGTTGTAAGTGAGCCACGTCCCATTTATGTCAACTAATTTAAAGATGCATTTTCAAAATCACAACTGATGCTGTTTTAAGTTGATTGAGCTAATTTAATCAAATCAGTGACAGTTCTAGAGATGCATCTCTGAATGTACTCAACACACAAAAGGTGGTGCAAGTGAGTCACACCCCGTTTATGCCAAAAACGCATCTAGAGATACATCTCTTGAAGTTTTAAATTGATTGAACTAGTTTAATCAAATCAATGACAATTCCAAAAATGTCAAGCGTGAAATTTAATAAAACACCACCCTTTCATATTTTTCTTCTTCATGATCAAACATCACAATTCTATCAAAAACCTTTTCAAAAAAAACTCATTCCATTCTCAATCAACTTTTGCACTCCAAAACAACATTTTTGTGTGTTTTATATCATCAAAAGGAGACAAAGAAGCTGCAATTTAATGCAAAGAACATGTTTTTTCCTTCCACATTGCTTGCATTAATGTGGTTTTTGTTTGTAAAAATGAACGTTGAGTCCGGGGATCCATCTTAGGGTAAGGTTGCACGTGTTTCAGATATGCACTTCCAGATTGTTCTAATGTTGAATTTGAATATTAAATTTGTTTATTGTTATGCTTGGTTGCAGATAAGGTACACCCTAATAATTTTCCTAAAGCTACTTTGTATGTGGATGTTAAATCAGATGAAGTGGATGATGATGCTAAACTAGGTGATGTTGAAGATGATGCTAAATCGGTTGATGTCTAGGGGAATGCTAAATCGATTGTTGCAGAGGTAGATCTTTGTGAACAATTTACAACTAAACAGAAGTTTGTTAAGTGTGAACATATGCTACAGTGGATCCGCACAGAGGCCGCCAAACTTGGGTTCAATGTTGTAATTGGTAGGTCTGATAGAAGACATACATTAGTAATAATGAGATGTGAAAGAAGTAACACTTACCAACAAACTATTGAGAAGTTGAAACAGGATGACACCGGATCGAGAAAGTGTGATTGTCCTTTAAAGGTTCGTGGATATTGTACGGTGCGTAGTACATGAAAATTTAATGTAGTTTCTGGTATACATAATTATTACTTGTGTCATAAGTTAGTTGGTCATCTCATTGTATGTCGCCTTAATCTTGAGGAGAAATAACTTGTTTCTAACATGACATTGAATATGGTGTCGCCCAAATACACACTTGAAACGTTGAAATGGAAAAAATCTTAAAATGTCTCAAATATCAAGCAAATATACAAATTTTATGCCGTAAACAGTAAGGCGATAAAAGGACCAATAATCGAAATGCAACAACTGTTGAAACTTCTAGATGATGGTCACTATGTTTTTAGGTACAATGTGTGAGGATGTAGTCACTGTTCGAGATATATTTTAGACTCATCCTGATATTATCAAATTGTGTAACACATTTTCCGTTGTGCTTATTTTGTTGGTGTTACTTAGACAAAGATGATATTTCAGTGGGTTTTTTCTTTTTTGGAAAGCAAAAAAGAGAAAAACGTTACACGGGCTTTGGAAGTGTGCAAGATTACGTTGAAGGACCAAGAAAATACGCCAAAGGCCATTTAAACCAATCATTATACCACACAGATGAATTCAGTTGCAAATGTGTTTTCTACATCCTATACATTAATTTGTAGGTATCATATAACAAAAAATGTGAGAAACGTACTTAAACCTATAATAGGTATCAAACAGATCAAGGGTGAATATGGGAAAATGGCTAAAGTTGGTGTGGTAGTGGAAAGAATAATGGGTGCCTAGAATGGTGTTATAAATTCTTCCACGAAAGAGTTATACGCAGAATCTGTCATACAGTTCAAGAGGGTGTGTGTGAGATATCCAGATTTCTTAAAATATGTTGAGAGTACAATTCCAGATGAAGGAGAAGATTGTATGTGTTTGATCGATCAAATTAGACACTTTGACAAAACAACAACTAACAGAGTTGAATATGCACATGTTACACTGAAGAATTGGTTGAAAAACACTATATGTGGTTTTTGTAGAGGTTGGGAATTTGTGAAACCAAATTAACATAATGAGATATGAACATATATTGGTAGGAGCATTATTGTACTAGAACAATGATTCAAAGACAACATCCTCTATTCACAGTTCGTATGGAACAAAACTCGGGAGGTATTGAATTTTATTTATCACATAGTCAAAAAAAGACATCAGTTTGATGATGATGGTAGGATGAGAAATCATTAGTCAAATTTTAAAAGTATATTTTAATCTCAACCTTTCCTTTTTAAATCTGATGGTTTTTATTCATTCTTACATTGTCATATAACTTACTCATTCTCATAGATATGTCATATATATATATATATATATATATATATATATATATATATATATATATATATATATATATATATATATATATATATATATATATATATATATATATATATATATATATATATATATATATATATATATATATATATATATATATATATATATATATATATATATATATATATATATATATATATATATATATATATGTGTGTGTGTGTGTGCGCGCGCGCGCTTTAAAATTTGATTAATGATTTCTCTTTCCTCTTAATGACACATGATTTAGTAAAAACCATGATTTAATCTCAACATTTTCTTTTTAAATCTAATGGTTCTATTCATTCTCACATTCTCATATAACTTACCCATTCTCACTATATATATATATATATATATATATATATATATATATATATATATATATATATATATATATATATATATATATATATATATATATATATATATATATATATATATATATATATATATATATATATATATATATATATATATATATATATATATATATATATATATATATATATATATATATATATATATATATATATATATATATATATATATATATATATATATATATATATATATATATATATATATATATATATATATATATATATATATATATATATATATATATATATATATATATATATATATATCATGATCGAATGAAAAGTGTTCCACGAGAGATTTATGAAAGTTGATGACAACATGAAGTTTCATATCCAAGAGCAGCTAAGGAAGATTACCTACCCAAAAACGACATATTTGAATCCACCCTCAGAACAAGTTAAAACAAATACTGCTCCTAAAAAGGTCAAACCAACTGAGAGTGACAATTCTACAAAGTAATCTCCTTCTTTCTTTGAATATGTTGACTCACGTTTTTTGGATTCTGCAACTCTTAAATCACACAAAAATTATTTTCAAGGGTGCTTGCATTAGCAAACCATCTTCCTCACCATGATTACCAAAAATCATCTACGTTGAAGATTAGAAGTGGCAAAACGGGTCGGGCCCGCCGGAACGGTCCATTTGACCCATCATTTTTAGTGGACTGAGCTGAGGTTTTCGGCTCAGTACTTTAAGTTGGCCCGCCCCACCTAACCCACTTGAAAAGCGGGTCGGACCAGGGCGGGGCGGGTTTTTTTCGCGGACTTTTTGTTAACTTTTTTACTTTCTTACTTAGAATTAAAACAACTTTAACTATAAAAACAACACTCTTCTATTAGGGTTATGTTGATTGAATTGTATTATAAATTATTATACAAACAAATTGAATTATATTTGTAACGTTCTGTCTATAACTTTCTAATACATATTTTGATTGAAAAAATTTGAAATAAAATAACAATTGTATGACATGCTAAATTATTAAGTTATCAAACATTAGCCTACATGTTTTCTTTAGAAATAGATGTTGATTTTAAGAAAATAAAAGATTTGATTAGTGTATACATGTGACAAATTTAGGAAACTATTAATGAATCAGTCAAAAGAAAAGTCTATATGATGTAAAGAGTGAGAAAGTCAAGTGTTGATATTTTATGCACTGTGATGTTTTATGTAGTGTAATTGTTATCATTCTTTGTCTTTTATAAATTTTTAATTGGATTCTTTTAGTAGTTAGATTTTAAATAGGATTAGGATGACATATATTGTTTATTTATTTTGATACGTTTTTTATTGTGTTTGAGTTTATTTCATTTTTTGTTGTTGTAATTAGTCTTTATTTATTTTATTTTTTGAATTGTTTGAACCCAATACATATTGAAGTTCTGTTATGCGTTATTAAGAAAATCTTTTATCGACCTCTTTAGTAATATATATATATATATATATATATATATATATATATATATATATATATATATATATATATATATATATATATATATATATATATATATATATATATATATATATATATATATATATATTAAATTATGTAATAAATTAAACAGTAAAGTGAAAAATAAAAAATTAGCGGACTGACCCGCCAACTTGTCAACTCGTTAGTAAACGGGGCGGACCACCCACTTTGCCACCCCTATTGAAGATATACCGTTTTTTATGCCTAAATAGATTGAGCAAATTGTAGATGTTAAAAGTGACCGCGATTGTAATTTTTGAACTATTTCGAGCTTCTCCGAGAGTTAAAAGTGCATAAGAAATCATACACATTACTGCACACAAAAAACGCATAAAAAATCATACACATTACTACACACAAAAAAAACATTTCAATACAATTCAAGATGCTCTTGTTCCTTGTGTTATAACATCAATGGAAAAATGGATGTGTTTTCCGTCATTTTATTTCAAGTTTTTATAATAGGATGTGTACTGATGTGATAAGATATGATTTCACAACATTTTGTTCAAATTAAACCAGACTGTCCTATACCAAAGACAAGACATATTACAAAAAGAGATTGAAACATAACTAGATCACTTTCTAAGAAAGAATGAAAGAGTTGAGTGAGATTGGAAGCAAACCAAATAAGAAATAGTCAAAGAATGCGTGTGTAGATGCATGTCCAAAATCATAGGTATTTATAAATTTTCACCGTTGTGACCTAACATTCATAACATGGATAGACCCCATAACATGGATTAAGTAATGCCCTTGCCTATGCACAGCAGAGATTGTTTGGGAACTAGATAAAAAGAATTTAAAAATTCAAGCTGAAAATTTAAGATCTAAGTTCCATATTTCAACGCATTCGACAGGCAGCCAAGACCAGTCAATTTCAATTCGTATTCCAAATAGTTAAGCATCAATATTCAATAGACAAGTTTAACATAGCCAGTGAACCTATAAATCCATTGAGATCATATCCACAAATTCAACTTAAAGATAACAGAAATGAGGCAATGGAATAAACAATATAAAAATGGAAGGAGATGTGTAATCAGGGACATAGAAAACATTAAGGAAAATGCCAAATACAATTTGTAGTAAGACATTAAAAAGTGACGTCAAGTACCTAAGCACTTGCTCATTGAATTTGAAGCTGAAAGTGAAACTAGGCACTTGCTTCACTGTCTTCATATTTCTTTACAACACACGCTTCTAAAACAAGTAAAACAGATGTCTATATTGTACTGGTTTCAAAAGCTTTTGATCTGCTGAATGCTGCAAGGAGTTAAACTAGAGTCAAATGAGATCAAGGCAGCCTCATACTTTCTTGAAAGCTTAAACTTCAGCTTCATGGCTTGTGAAGTTTAAACCCAAAAACTCTTGGAACATAGCCCTGAGCAGGCTTCTGTGGCTTCAGTTGTCCATATGTCATCAAGAAAAGGTGTGGAAATGTTGTTCCAAAATAAGCTCCATCAATGTCTAGATAGAGTCAAGAAAACTTAAAAAATATCACATTCAGTGTTCAACCAAAAATTCCAAAACATGAATAACAGATAAATGATACTAAGTAACTAATCAAACAAATGAAAAAACGGTTTCTACTTGAGGCTGCAACATCTGAAAATACAATAGCAGGTATAGTTTTCTCTCCGAAGGAAAAATGACATTGTTTTTAGGTAAAACATCAGTTTAGTCAAATGAATGTGTGAGGCGCTATCATCAGAGTCCTTGAAAGTAACAAAATTGCAAACATATCCTAAAAGTGTGCCTTTAGTTGGTCATTTTGGTCCTCAAATGTATTTTCATTAGTCAATTTAGTTTCTAATATTACACACAAAGGAGACACTTAAGGATGTATTTGTATTTGTATTTTTTATACATTCAAGGACTATAATGACCAAGCCTCACACATTAAGGGAACAAAAGTGGTGTTTACCCCATTGTTTTTTGTTTTAATGAAGTCACCAAACACTTTTTAAAGGATATAAATATGCATCATTGATAGACCTAGATTATCAACCCCCATCCCCAAAGTGGTTATGCGAAATATTAATTGTATGAATTTTATTTTCTAGCGTTGTCTAACAACTCGCTCAAAGCACAAAAAATATTTTTACCAAAACTGGTTGAACTTAATAATATTTCTTTCCAGATGCTAAATCCAAGCTGGCTGACATGTGTAAGCTAGAAGTAATTACTAGAAAAACTATACCTAAAAGGTTATATCCCTACAAAGTACAAACACACTACTTATATAACAAACTATTAGATGAAACCCAAGAGGAAGTAAGAATGAGAGGCCCGGGCAAATAAAAACAGCTTGAGTGACAGAGTGATACAAAGATGCATCTGCTTAAATCAGTGACAAAAAATACCAATGATAGATAAAAAGGTCATAAGGATACTGCCTTGATACTTGGACCGAGGATAATAAAGATCTTCACACCTAGGACAATATATTTTCACGGTACTTGATCTCGGAATGTCTGACTGACCAACTGGAAGGCAGGGTTGTCCAGAACAGTAAACTCTTGGGCATCTACCAAAATCATAGTTTTTGTACTTGTCAAGCTGCAAAAAGTTGCAATGTTATTACTTGTTAACAGTGTGAATTTCCTGGATCATAAAGCATGAGAACAAACTGTGATAGGTGACAGTGAAATCTTACCATTGCAGCCATTCCTTTGCTTGTCAGTACGTATCGTGCATGAATCATACCATAAAGCATCTCTGCTGCCGATTCAATTAACTCATTTTGTTCCTCTGTGAACATATCACCTAAGAATTCCAATTAAACCATAGAAGCAGTTGTACAATATATAAAAATAAAAATAAAAATAAAAAGCTGGAAAGGCAAACAGAGATGCAACCATACACAATATCAATTCAGTTTCAAGAATACCACTTCACATACCAACGTAGAAGCAAAGTGAAGTATAACAAAAAAAGGAGCAATCCAAACACCAGCATTCCATTACAACAAAACCAACAAAAAATATGAATGTAAGCTCACCATGGGAAGATTCAACATCCAAAATCAAATCAAGAGCGTAATCATAGTAAGGCACTTGACTGCTTAACCCACAAAGGTTGAAGTCATCTTGGATGTAATCATCATCCACCTCACAGAAGAACTCATTTCCTCTGAGATTGCAGAACCATGAGATCCAAGAAGTGTCATCTCCATCAGAACCACTAACATCCGACTCTTCACTGTCAGTTTCAGATTCCTCTGCAGCCAATGCATAAACACAAAACTAAGTTAGCCCGTGAATGCCAATATCATCTTGTGCAACTAGTCACCCAAACAAATATACTCACTAGCCACCATTTTTTAGAAATATTATTTGTTTGAAAGGGAAAAAAATGACAAACAGAAACAACATAAGAAACACCAGAGGATATAAAAGAGATAAATTCACGAGTCTCATATGCTAACCTTCCATATGCACATATAAAGTTCTAAAACTCTTTTCTAGTTTGATACTTTATAGTACATTACAGCAACACCCGAACAATCTACTTGTCTAAAACATGAATTAAACACCTAAACTTGTAAGCCGAATTAAACTACAAGTATTTGGATCCCATTCAAGCGAGTTAGGGTACCGAAAAAAACACAAAATGGAACAAAAACAAAAACTTCAAAAAAAAAAATTAGGTCATACCGAAAGGGGGAAAATGGAAATGGTATTTATCATGCGAAAGTTAAGATATTGAATTAGTGAATAAAGATAAGAAATGAGTACCAGAGATATTGGAAGTTTTGGAAACGGAAGCAGAACGAGGATCCTTAACGCTGTTGTTGTTTTCTCTGTCTTTGTTGTTTTTGCCATTGATGGGACGAGAAGTAGAAGGAGAGGAACGCTCGAGCTGCTTGTCGAGAACATCGTTGATTCGTTTCCGATCCTCCGATTTGGAGGCAGAAAAGCCTCGTTCTTTGTACATTTCTTGGAATTGAAAACCCTAATTTTGGCTTTACGATGATGATGATAACATGTTATATCTATCGGTGGGAAAATGGCCTTTCGGCTTATTTGGTTTTGGTTGGAGAATTGATAGAGAAAGTGCTAGGGTTTTTGTTTCACGGAGGGACCCAACCCAAACAATTGAACACTAGTATTTGCTAATTCACAACTTAAGCAAAGGTAGTAGGATTGTCACATGTCTCAATCAACTCCACTCGTTCCTTGCCATACAAAAATAAATATCCATCTTTCAAAGGCTATTTCACATCATTCCACTAAAATAATTCAATTTAAATGTATCTTTACTTAATCATTTTATTAGCCATTTGGCATGATAAGTGTCACGCATATACTTAGGTGTACATTCATGTGTATGTTATATCACTCATTTGACTAGTATTGTCTCTTATCATTTGTCTATCTTTTCTCATTCTCATCTCTAACAAATGAGTAGGAGAAGGTTTTGTTAAATCTAATTCTACAATGTTAAAATAGTTTTTTTAGGAATATGAAATTTCATTAAGAAATATAATTAACAGTAGCGAACATGTAAAGAGACAACAATTCTAATAGAATTTACTCAAATTTTAAAACATACATGTTTCTCATGTCAATCATGTTGTGAGCATCTTCATTAGAATTTCTACTCAAGAATATAATAGAGGTTTCTTTAAAATTGTATCTTCATTAGAATTTCACATTATTCCACTAAAATAATTCAATTTAAATGTATCTTTGCTTAATCATTTTATTATCCATTTAACACGATAAGTGTCACGCATAAACTTAGGTGTACATCTATGTGTACATTACATCACTAATTTGACCGATATTGTCTATTATCATTTGTCTATCTTTTCCCATTTTCATCCCTTATAGATAAGTAGGAGGAGGTTTTGTTAAGTCTAATTCTATAATGTTGAAATAGTTTTTTTTTATAGAAATATAAAGTTTTATGAGACAATAGTCGTGATACAATCCACTCAAATTTTAGAACCTACATGTTTCTCATGCCAACCATGTTGTGAGCATCTTCAATAGAATTCATACTCAAAAATATAATGAAGGTTTTCTTAAAGTTGCCCAATAACAATCTATAACCAACCATAATATTTTCTAAAGCAGTTGAGAATTCAATAGCATTAACACAATCTACAACAAACATCACATTTGATTGGACCAACATTTTCTCTAACTTAAGATTCTTTGCCACCTATAATCTCCATCTTATGGCAAGAAGTTTTGCAGTACTTGGTTCCATAGTGATTAAGTTCTTGTTACAAGAGGCAAGAAGAACTTCATTATCTTAGTTCCTGATAACGCACCCCATAAACACAAATCCCTCTTGAAAGTAGCCAGCATCTACCTGAATTACATTCAAACCATGGTTGCGAGGGTCCATACCATCCACATGCATCATCTGCTTCTTGGAACTCAGCTTCAGGCTATTTTCGTTGAACTCTAGGACCGAGTCAAGAGCTTTGTGTGCCACAACATGAAGCTTAAAAGGTTTTTTCCTGAACAGACAATGATTTCTTGTGTTCCAAATTTTCTAGTGGTTAGTACAAAACAATTAAACTCCAAGAAGGTCCTTCTAGTTTAACATATATATCAGCCAGTCATTTAAATTTAGATCATTTAGGATTCACATGCCTAGAGGAGGGGAGAAGAAGACAAGTTTAGCAAGTTCACATGCATAAAAAAGTGTTGAACTGATTCAGGAAAGGAGTTACATAGTGTACATAAATGGTCTAACTTCACTTCTTTTTTTTGTAAGTTGCTCTTGGTAGGAAGGATATTTTTTTCCAGCCTCCACATGAAGTTCCTTATCCTATTATGCACTAGAGCATTCCAGATTTTCTTTCACAACTGATGGTTTGGGGTACTAGAAGGATCTGAGCAGTTGTTAGCCTGACAATTCCAACTGAAGGATTTGACAAAAGATGATAACAACCTTGCAAAAAAATAACAAAGTATAAAAACACCTGATCGTTGATATGCTGCCTAGGTCGACCGAGAGGTCTCGACTAGTATAGTAAGCATAATTTGGAAGAATCTCAAGAACATATCCACAAGATTAGGATCACTCTCTCTCTTCCAAACATATGCAGCAGGGTTACACCAAATAAGTATCTCGACTGAGAGACATTGGTGTCGAAGTCGATACGTTTATTAGATGTTAAGAACTTAGTATATGTTAGTATAAGTGTCATTTAAGAGGATGTTTGAACAACTCTTTGGAAGTGAGTCATGAGTGTTGTACCCCAAAATTTGACCAACCCTTTTCTTATACTTGACTTATGTTTCTTTTCATTTTAGCATTTGCATTTGCATAGCATTATCTTTTACAGAGGATCAGGAGAGGTGTGCTGTTGTGGTGGAAATAGGATATCAAACCATTAATTAGTTTGAATCACAATTCTTGATTCACAATCGCTCTTTGATTTATCCGAATGAAAAGGTCAAAAGAGGGAAAACCTATTTTTTTGCATCGTAAACACAATGCGGGGAGAGACCTAGGTAAGGGGTTGGTTAAGCTTAGGGAAGGTACTAGCACCCTAAACTTTTGTAGCACTCTACAGGAACCTTTTGTTTATTTTTGCTATTTTGATTTATTATTTGCTTTAATATATATTGAGCTAAGGGATAGAGTGACCTAAAAGACCTAAGGGTTAGTCCTAAGTTTACTCGGTAAGACTCGCATCTTGTGGCTACGTATCCTGGATAGGGAATGGAATCAGAGTAATTGTAGTTCCCCTGAAAGGGAGGTTAGAAACTTCTTGATTGTGGTCAAGTTTTCAATGGGGAATAAGCGTTCATAGGGAAGCGCTTACGTGGAGTTTTGAAACTCATATTTCTACGTTGAATTGTTGATTGAAAATTAGGGTTAAATTAGGTGTTCCACGTCAAGAAACCCTAAAACAGAGTACGACGACTCTTTGACCTAATGCTAGGGTAAATGACATTTTCGTCCACGGCGGGACATTTAGGCTATTAGGGTTTGAAATGGCTAAAGGTTAGGACTATTGACTCGGCGGTCAAACGGCTAGACCTAATTCTTTCGGAAGGTTAATAACGGTACATCATGCAAGATATCAAATTATTATGCAGCAGAATTAAAGTAAGAAAAAAAATAAAGAAAACGGTAAAGAAAGCGTCGCGACGATCATTCGCGTAAATTACAAATCCCAAAAACAAATACGAAAGTAAAAGGGTAACAGCGATCATGGTCTCGCATAAATTACATCCATGTCAACCAAAACAGTACGAATAAATGAAATGACAACAAGCTGAAACAAATAAACTAACGGGGGTTAGATAGAAATTGAACGGCTAAGTCAAAGTGTCTTATTTTTGGATTTTTGTAAAGGGAAAAGTTAGTTTTGCATTTTTAAAAGGAGAATTTATTTTAATTTTGAAATAAAATTTGTTTTGATTTAATTAAAGAAAAAAAGTTTTAATTTTAAGATTTTTGATGAAAAAGAGTTTGTTTTTAATTTTTGTTGTAATAAAATATGTTTTAATTTTAATGTTAAAAAAAATGTTTTAACTTTTTTGAAATTTTGTTTTGATTAAGAAAATTGTATCTTAAAAAAAAGGGTTCTTAATTAAATAAAAAAAGAAATGGTTTTTTCCAAAAGAGGGTTTTAATTTTGGCTTGGGGTTTTAAAAATAAAAGAAGTGTTAGTAATAAATTAAAATATAATGTGATTACTAATTACAGTTAAAAAAAAAGAAATAATAAGATAATATAATAATATGATAACATAGAAATAAAGGGAGTGGGGATAGGTGGATGGTTGTTTTGTGTTGTTCTCAGGGTTTGGGAAAAAACCCTTTCCCTTCTTTTTAGGGTTTGGGAAAAAAACTTTTTTCCTTCTTCTTCCTAAACGGCGGCGGCTCCCATGACCATTGGCGATTTTCGAAGCCTTTCTCTTCCTTCTTCTTTGCCTGTTATCCCTCCCTCTTTGTCTTGCTGGAACCTGAAAAATGAAACTCAGGAATTCCGTTATTTACAAAGTTAAATGCTCACCTCGTTAGCGGTTGGGATTTGTTGATGATGATGTTTAATGAAGGAAGGTGATGATGATTCTTGTTGATCTTCTGAATCTTCCACTACAACATTTAGACTCTCCAGCAACCACTGAAAAACATTGCCAAAACTCTGAAAAACGTCTCCTGTGCGAGCGTTGCCTATTGTCTAAGGCGACATTTCTTCATGATCTTTGGGCACGATTTTTAAAAACGTTGCCTAAATAAAAGGAATAGGGGACGATTATTTGTGGCCTCTGAGGCGACGTTTTTTAAGTGTTGCCACAAAAGGAATAAGGGACAATTATTCGTGGCCTTTGAGGCGACGCTTTTAAAGTGTTGTCACAAAAGAAATAGGGGACGATTATTCAGTGTTGCCAAATACGGTTACAATTAGTAAGTGTTGCCTTAAATCTGAATCAGGAGGATTAGTGTCCCTTAAAATAAGGAGGATTGTTATTAAAGTGTCTCCACCTTCTGAATCAGAAGGATTTTTTTACAGTGTCCCCATAAAATATACAATTTTGTAATTATTTTTTAAATAATATAGTTGATGATGAATGACTTTAAAAAATAAAAATTATAACTTAAACAAGATCAAATTTAACTATACATCCACAAAAATCGTATTATAATAAAATCGAGTTCAAACATTAATTTAAGAGAGTAGCCAGTAAAAAAATGCCTAACATAATATTACATATAATAATAAGTTTAATACTTTGAAGTATGATGCTAGCAAAATAACAAAAACTATAGTTTAAGTTTAATGCTTTCAACTACAAGGCAAAAGAAAGACATCATCCAACTCATTCAAGTTTATCTTGTTGGAATTTATTATCCATATCGTCTTCTTGAAACTTATCACATGTGTCATCCTCCAAAAATTCTTCATCTACGTCGTCCTCTTGAAATTCACCATCTATGTCGTCCTTTTCAAATTCATCATCTATGTCTATGTCTTCCTCTTGAAATTCGTCCCCTACAACGTCCTCTTGAAATCCATCATCTACGTCATCCTTTTGAATTTCATCATTTATATCATCCTTTTCAACACTTCATTGATACCTTACTGCATAAGAAAATAAAATAAAATACATCATAATTATTTTTGTAATATTGAATATCCATCCCTAAACAATATGGAGAAACAAAACAATTTTCATCTTAATAATTGTTTTTGTAAGATTGAAATTTGTTCAAACAAATATATAAAAGTAAATCTCAAAATATTACAAACAATAAAACTATACCCATATGAGAGCTAATGCTCCAATAACAAATAGAAGATATTGAACAAATGTGTTTGAGATGTCACTAAGCTTAATCTCCCTTCTCAAGAGTATAAATTATTATATGTTTTTACTCTCAATAATAAATTATCATAATTCTGAACTATATCAACCTATGCAAAAATTTGAGTTATATAAACTATGTGCTAGAAAATAAATAAAAAACATAAAAAATTTATATCATGATTCAAACCATCTACATGCACAACGTCCATAAACTCAAAATTAAATACATATTCACCTAAAAAAAGAAAAAGAAATCATGCTCTAACATCTTACATGTCTTGGATCATAACCAAATTTATTATTAAACGCTAATGATAAATTTTGACATAAATTATGGATAAAATAAAAGGCATTTCGACAAAACTTACATATTTATCAAATAGTTATATGTTGTTAAATCAAATTTATAAACTACACATATAACTTTTATTATCGTAATGCTTATGCATTTAACTGACTTTTTGTTTTTCATTGTTTTAGGTGAAAGTTTGTCTGTTTTAAGTTTGTACACTGTTTTATGGCAATGACAAAAAGTAAAGAATGAAATCACTCATAATCACAATTCTTTACCTAGTCAATAATATAAATAACATGCAGAAATAAAAACAGAGGTCCCATGTTGCAAACTACCTCCAATGAACATAGCTTTACTTCTTAACAAACATATAATTTTTTTAATGAAAATAAAATAAAATAAATGGAGGGTGAAAAAGAGAAGAATAATTACCGAACAAGATGGAGATTGAGGAAGATTAGCAACAAGAAGCTCTTCTGGGATTTTTTTTCTTTTGGGATTTGACCCGTCTGTGAGTTTGGAATTTAAGGTAGTTGATCTGACTTGATCAGAAGGGGATCACGGGCCGGCCACACTCTATTGGACTGCTACGTGCTCACCGATGCTAAGGGGAAAGAAAAGGGGGTGTACCTGCAAAACACTTCGATGCCAAAGTAAGGAATTGGGAAGAGCGAGAGCAAAGTACAGAAAGAGGGGTAAGAAGTGTGTTACCTGACCCTCTTGAGGAAGAGGGTATTTATAGAGAGACCCCAGCGCTGGGCCAACGGTCATTTGAGATGGACTGGATGACCAGGCCCAACCCTAATGACTGCTAGGGCTTACGTGGCGTAGTGAAGACCAGGACGTGGTCTTCGCCCTAGTCCGACTGCTCTTAGATCTCCGGAAAGTGGGTTTGACCTGCTCTTTCGGAGGTGGGCAGTTGGTTGATGACGTGTCCCCGCGGAGGGGAGCACGTGGAGAACGTGCGTCGGGCACGTTGTTCTCCCCGCGGAGGCGAGCTCGGGAGGTACCCCGGAGCGCATTGCTTTTCCCGCGGAGGGGAGGAACCAAGGTCGTGCTTTGATGCGCCGGGGTCTGTTCTGTTCGACTGGTAAGAGGGGACGACGAGATGTTGTTGGACGCGCTGCTTGTGTCCGGGGGCGTGCTCTGCTCATCTTGCGGGACACACGTGCCCGGCGTGCCCGATTCGCCCGTTGGGTCGTACGTGGTATTGCGCCTGCCGAGGTCGGGCCCATACCGGAACAGGAGCCCCCCAAGTCGAAGCTCTGGGGAGAGAGCGAGGACTTAAGGTCGCTGTCTCGGGGAGAGAGGTAGCGAAACGGGAGGTTCGTCGGGATTCGTGCGTGGCGGAACGGATGCTCGCGCGGGGATCCCCAGTCGTCGGCGGAGCAAGGGGAAAGCAGGCGAAGGGGCGCGACTGTCAGGTTGCCGCCACGTGTCATGCGTTAAGCGGTCGTAGGGGCGGCTACCCTATGGCATTAATGAGCCTAGCGTCGCTTCGAATCCCGCACTGAGTTATAAATACGGGGG
Organism: Lathyrus sativus; assembly: GCA_963859935.3. Classification (NCBI taxonomy): domain Eukaryota; kingdom Viridiplantae; phylum Streptophyta; class Magnoliopsida; order Fabales; family Fabaceae; genus Lathyrus; species Lathyrus sativus. The sequence goes on from CAWUDS030002471.1 coordinate 122,431, forward strand.
TCCCCGCTCACTTTCTACTTTTCACTCTGCTGTCTTACCTGCGAAGCTCTGATATCTTTGCTCGTCCGTCGTTTGCCACCGATCGCCGCCGCACCGTTTGGTCCTTCCCTCCTTTCGTCGTCGTAACAAGTGAGTTCTCCTTTCTCTTCCCTTTTATTTCCGTCGTTTGATTAGAATGCGTGGTCGGGGCATGATGAATGCCCCGAGGAGAGACGCAAGATCCGCCGTATCTGGCGATTTTTCTGATGAGTGTCTCGGGGAGAATCGGTTGTTCCGATGAATGTCCCGAGGACGGGGGCTTTCTCTGATGAATGCCCCGGGGACGAGTGCTTTGTCTGATAAACGCCCCGGGGATGCGCGGTTTTTCCGGTGACCGTCCTGCGGAGGGACAGCGGGTCGGTTTTAGACGCCCCGAGGAGGGTCGACGGGGAGCGCGTGTTTGCTCGCCGTTCTCTGGCCTTTGTCTCCCTTTCACTTGACCTGCGGTGGAAGGGTGGATTTGATCCTGGCTATCAAATTCACCGTTGTCCTCTGCTTTTCAGGTGTAGATGTCGGCTTTGGTACCGGGGATAATGGTCGAAGACAACGAACCCGAGGTCCCGGACTTTGATGACGGGCGCGTCGCCCCGTCCGAAGAATGGGCGGCTGAGGAGCCGCTGTCTACCCCGTCTTGTTTTGTGGCCGATGCGTCCGACGTGTACGCCACCGTCGAGGATACGCCTATAGGGGAGCCGCAACATTGGCAGGTGTACCGACCGAAAGAGCATCATCGCATCTGCTCGCGATATGGGCGACAAATGTTCCCGATGCACGAGTTCTACTTTAAAGAGGCTCGGCTCCGGTTACCGTTCTCCGCTTTTCATCTGGGACTCTTTGATTGGTTGCGCTTGGCCCCGTCCCAACTGCACCCCAACGCCTTGGCTTTCATCCGCGCCTTCGAGGTGGTGTGCTTCTACCTCGAGGTGGAGCCGACGGTACCGTTATTTTTCCGTATCTTCCACTTACAGCGGCAGACGGTGAATGGCCTCCACGGATGGGTCTCATTTAAACAGTCGACCAAGCTCTTCAAGGCGTATAGTGATTCCGTCAAGGATTTCAAAAGTCGGTTCTTCCTCGTTAAACCAATCACGTAGCAGGGCTCGGATACCCTCTTCGACGAGGGCGAGCGAATGGTAGATGGCCAGCGGTTCCTTGCGTGGCTTCCTAAGATACATCTATTGTGGACCGCAGAGCATTTCAACCGAGGAACGAATCAGTATATTGTACGGGCGGGGACCCTCGAGGAGAAAGACATGACCGCCTATTTGAAAATAGTCGCTTTTGTGCGGGCTCTTCCTCCGTCGAAGCTGGTGACGTCCGACGGTCAGTATATCCTTGACGCGCAGGGGAATGTGCAAACTAAGAAGCGACTGATTAATACCAAGACCCTGCTCGGTTGTGCGACCGGGGCGGCCGCTCTGGATTACCTAGGTAGGAATGTTCATTTTCTCCCCGTGGTCGGGGTTTTGGCTGTCGCTAACTCTTTGTTTTTGCAGCGAACATGTCTTCTGTCGAGGAGCGGGTAAAGCAGTTGCGCGCTACCAGGAATGTCGCGGTCCCGAGGACGCGGGTGAGTCAGCTGGTTGGACAGGAGGTCGCGACGCCGGGAGGGCAGAGCTCGTCTTCTTCACCTCAAGGGAGTCAGTCTCCTACGTCTCAAGGTTTGGTAGATCTGACGGTCGGTTCGGCCGATGAAGGTTATGTCGTCCCGCCCTGCCATCAGCATCCGGGCTATTTTCATGGTGCTCGTTCTCCTACCGTCTCCGCTGGGGAGGTGAAGGCTGTCCGCCAGGCTGATCGAGAGTCTCGTCAACGTGTCCTGGCGGAGGACTTGGCTGCAATGATGCGGACGTTCACGACGGCTCTTGTGCTGAACGAGGAGGGTTGCTCCGCTGCCGAGCTGTCCAAACTGCAGGGGGACCTTACCTTTATACAGTCGCGGTTGGCCAAGCTCACTGAGGAATTGGAGAAGAGTCAGAAGGACGTTGCTGAGCAGCGAAAACGGGCAGAGGGCGCTGAGGGGAAGGTGACCTCGCTGGAGGAGAAGTTGGGGGAGGTGACGGCCGAGGTGCAGGCGTTGAAGGTTCGTACGGAAGTCTTGGATAGCGCAGTTCGTCCGGCCGAGGACGAGACAGATGGAGATCGACGGTTAATCACTCGTGCTGACCTGATTGCCCGTATCCGGGTGCTGGAAGGTGACTGTTTGGAGGCTGTCGAGGTCGGGTTTAAGAATGCTGTCGAGCAGATTCAGGTCGCCAACCCCGGCGTTGCGCTGGTCGTGGATGGGATCGGGCCGTATCACGAGATCATTGACGGGAAGGTGGTCGATCCCTATCTTGTTGTTCCTGAGGAGGATCCCGCGGCTGCTGATCAGGCGAATGAGGTAGCATGAGTTGTCGGGCCTGCGTGCTCGTTGTTTTTATGGTCTGCGTGCTGACATTTGTGACTTATCTTTCTTTGGGCCTGCGTGCTCTGTTTTTGTAACATTAACTACTGGGTTGGTGCCCGCTTTTTGCTTAATATATTTTTTGTGAATTTTCTAAGTGTGCGCTCGGTATTTGCATGATGTTTATGCTCGTTTTTCGTATTTATTTGTTTATTTGAATGCTTTTGACGTGCATGTCTCGATATGCCCTGGGTCTGTTCGGGTGTTAGCTCGACGACTTGTTACCGGTGGTGAAGGGAACTGGCCGGTTTGGCCGGCGACGTAGCCGGGCCGTTTCGGGGGTGTTTCTCCCCGGGGCGTGGACGTCCCATCGCGAGCTGGGTGTCCTGTCGATTTTGGTACGGCGGCGGGGGGTCTCGGTCGAGGTGTTCCTTGCCGAGCAAGGCCGTCTGCCCGCGCACACGAGAGGCAAAGCTTGCTTTTCTTTGGTCGCTATTGGACGCGGGGGTGTGCGGTGGTACCATGTCGCCCCCCCAGTGGTCGGGACGATGGGTCGTCGCGGGCAATGTTCTAACTGTAGTACCGCTTAAGCTTCGCGGCGTTCCATGGTCGAGCTAGTTGTTCACCGTGCAGGTTTTCCAGGTAATAGGCCCCGTGCTCCGTTTTGTCCCGGACTCGGTAAGGGCCCTCCCAGTTCGCAACCAGTTTGCCCTCGTGGGAGTCTTTCTGGTTTCTGCGTAAAACTAAGTCGCCTGTTTGAAAGTCGCGTTTTAGGACTTTGTTGTTGTGGCGAAGTATGACTTGTTGCTTCAGCCGGGCTTCACGGAGGGCTGCCCCTGAGCGAATTTCTTCGACGAGGTCGAGCTCTTCTCGGAGGGCGCCGTTGTTGTCGTCGGTGCCCAGGGGAGTTTCCGTTCGTTGGGATGGTTCGCGAATTTCGACCGGTATCACGGCCTCGGTTCCGTAGGTGAGGCGAAATGGGGTTTCCCCCGTGGTTGAGTGGGGAGTGGTGCGGTATGCCCAGTGGACGTTGTGGAGCTCTTCGACCCATGCTCGTTTGACGTCGCCGAGTCGTCGTCTGAGTCCCCTGAGTATGACTCTGTTCGCCGATTCCGCCTGGCCATTTGTCTGAGGGTGTTCGACCGAGGTGAAGTGGTGTTTGGTTCCGAGTTTAGTGACGAAGTCGCGGAAGTTTTTGTCTGTGAATTGTGTGTCGTTGTCGATGACGATGGCGAGTGGGACCCCGAATCTGGCGAGGATGTTGCGTTTGTAGAATCGGAGTATGTTGTGGGCGGTGATTTTGGCCAGAGCTTCGGCCTCGATCCATTTGGTGAAGTAGTCAACGCCCACGATGAGGTACTTGTTCTGGTAGGAACCTGGGGGGAAGGGTCTGAGGATGTCCAGCCCCCACCAAGCGAATGGCCATGGAGATGAGAGGGGCGTGAGGTCGGTTGGGGGGGGCGAGGTGCATGTCCCCGTGTCGTTGACATTTATCACATCGTTTGACGTGTTCCTTCACGTCGGATTGCATTAATGGCCAGTAATAGCCTGCGCGTAGGGCCTTTCGTGCTAGGGATCTTCCGCCGAGGTGCTGCGCGTTGATGCCTTCGTGGATTTCCTCTAGAACGGCTGCGCTCTGGGATTTATCTATGCATTTGAGGAGTGGGATTGCGAAGCCTCGGCGGTACAGTCGTCCTTCGAGGAGAACATACGAGCAGGCGCGTCGTCTGGTTGCGCTAGCCTCTCTAGGGTTGGCCGGAAGGTGGCCGGTGCTGAGATAGGTGTGGAGCGGGGTCATCCAGCAGTCAGTATCCCCGACGACGTTGATGTCGAGGGGGTGGTGGTCGCGCTGGTACTTGGTTGCGACAAGATCTCTTGGATGACCGACTTGTGGCCGCCTCGCTTTTTGGTGCTTGCCAGTTTGGAGAGGATGTCGGCGCGGGTGTTCTGCTCGCGAGGGACATGCTGAATCTCTGCTGTGTCGAAAACTCGCAGTTTTTCGGTGATGAGCGCGAGGTATTCGGCGAGGATGTCGTTTTTTGCTTGATATTCGCCTCGGACTTGTGAAGTGACTAGCTGGGAGTCCGTGTAGATTCGGATGTCCCTGGCTCCCAGGTCGGATGCCAGGCGAAGGCCGGCCAGAAACGCTTCGTACTCGGCCTGGTTGTTGGTCGTCGGGAAGGCCAGTGTGAGGGAGACTTCGATGACCGTACCCTCGTCGTTGTCGAGGACGATGCCGGCGCCGCTTCCCGTGGGGTTGGAGGAGCCATCCACAAAAATGGTCCAGAGGTGGTTCCTGGCGGTGGGGTCGGGCGGTGTGGTCATCTCGGCGACGAAATCGGCTAAGGCTTGAGCCTTGATGGCGTGCCGACCCTCGTAGGTGATGTCGAACTCGGAGAGTTCTAGCGACCATTTCAGCATGCGTCTGGCCATGTCGGGGCGGCCGAGGAGTTGGCGGATGGGCTGATCGGTGCGGAGCACGATGGCGTGTGCGAGAAAATAATGCTGGAGTCGGCGCGTTGCTGTTATGAGGGCCAGGGCGACCTTCTCGATCAGCTGGTATCGGACTTCTGGGCCGTGGAGGGCTTTGCTAGTAAAGTAGATGGGCTTTTGGCCCTCCCCGGATTCGCTGACGAGGACGGCGCTGACGGCTTCGTTGGCTACGGCCAAATATAAGTATAGGGTTTCGCCTGTCGCGGGTGTCGCTTGCGCGAAAATAAGGTGCCGGCAGAACAGAAGAGTCGCCACCTTTCGTTATTTATCCCTCGGAGCGGGAAAGGAAATGATCGGAAAAACCTGACGAAAAAGGGTAAGACAAGGTCGTCGCAACCATTGTCTGGGTTCGGGAGTCGGTTACGCAAGGGGAAGGTATTAGCACCCCTCACGTCCGTCGTACTCAACGGGATCCTCGCTTGTTGTGTTTACTTGGACGGGTTGGTTTTATTCTATCTACCTATCAAGGTTGGCTGAAAACAGAAAAGAAAAATGACTCGGCAAAGCGTCGCACTTTATGCCTACGTATTCTCATCAGAGGATGAGAAATCATAGTCAACGTAGTTCGGCCTACGACGGGTTATGGGGGAAGGTAGCTCGCCAAGACATCGTCATCTTGTGCCTACGTACTCTCAACAGGCATGAGAGATCAGAGCTTACGTAGTTCGGGAAACTACGGTTTATTTCCTGTCTTTTACGAAAGAAGTGTTTTTTATTGTGTTTGCAATTTCAACCGCACTAGAGACTATGACCTGAGAGTGAATGCGTCGCATGTCACCCAAAGGGTACCATACTAAACATCCAGACTATGGAAAAGAAACTCTCCCACAATCCTTTCTCAGATAGCTTAAGGCTCGTAACGTACGAAAGAAATCATTCATGATTACTGTATCTTAAACTGTTTTGAGATGAGAAGAGAACAGGCCCACCTAGGAGGGAGACTATCAAGTCCTACTGTTGTCATGCCATGGATTCATCCTATGGTCAAGGTTTGAACAGGGAACTCCTAGAAGTTGTCATGCATAGGTTTCAACCTAAAGTTCTATCATCAATTCCTTATCAAAGGAAATGAGAGTCCTAAGGGATCATGTCAATGATACACCAAAACAGACAAAGCATCAGCTTAACAGTAAAATGCATGCAATGCAAGTGAGGGAGGAAATGTGTGTGGGGCTTCAACCTCCACAAGCTCATCTCAACCTCAAGCCAGAATGGATAACAGTAATCTTACTGAAATATAAACAACATGCTATCAAGCAATATACAGTAAACTACAATCATACAGATAAAATGAAATACAATGCCATCAGACAAACAAACCACATGGGCAAGGGAGTTGGGCTCTACCGAATACCCGCAAGCAAAGCCACACAGTAACAATACAAGCAGAGGGAGCAACTCAACCTCTAGTGCAATCATGCTCCTAGATTCTACTTATTCTAGATATGAACTTATTCTAATGCATCAAACACATCAATACAGAAAAGAAAAAGATGAGAAAGCAGATCAACTCCTCTCTCCACTTCAAGCTTCAGCTCTTCCAACAGCAACTCAGTCTTCAGACTTCAATCACTCTTGACAAATATCAATTTGCTTCTCCAGGTTTCAACCCCTCAACATAAGTTTCAGCTTATCTTCTCCCTTAAGCTTCAGCTTCTTGATCAGCTCCACCTTCAGGCTTCACCTAATCTTCAGGGATCTTCAAGTATCAACTTGCTCTTGTTGCTCTTCAAGCTTCAGCTGGAATGGCAATGCTCAAGGATTCATCCTCTTCTACACTCTTCAATGAGGTCTTCATCTTCAAACTCAAGCTCAACATCTCTCAAGATAATCAAACTAGATGAAATCACTTACTGGATAAGCTGGGGATATTGAACTGCTTACTGACCACCAAAGGTGACCTATAAGGGTTCAACATCAAAGGAATTGTTCCCTCAAAAGTTCTACTCCCTAGGTACTTCACTTATCCCTCCAAAGGAGGGAGGTGTATACCAGGGAAGGACTTTGAATCATAGGGAGGAATGGAGGTGAAAGATACCATCCATGTTTAAGAAAGAAGTTATCTAAGTCTAAACTCTTCCTAATCCCTAACCCTAAAACAATAACAAAGCAAATAAGATCAAGCTCTCAAGCTCCTTAATGCATCTTCATGTCTTTTACTATGCTCCTCAATGCTCCTTAGAACAATACCAAGCTCTCCAAGCCCACAAAGCAAAGCAAACAACAATACAAGCCCACAAGGGCAACACAAACAATCAACCAATACAAAAATCAACTAAAAATAGTATACTACTATATTAAAACCTAATATAATTTCTAAGGGATCCTACATACCTACCCTTAATACCCTATATGTCCCATAGTCTAATTTGTCCTAAAAACCCAAAAATCTAAGGTTATGGTGCACCTATGTTGAAGTTTGACATAATTCTATACAACCTAATGCCATCTACTCAAAACTATCCTAAAATTAATCACAAAATTATGGAATAAATCCAGGGGGAAGCTAAAACTTATATCTAACTATCATAAAAAGAATGACCTAAAAATGTTAAGGGATCTACCTAAACAAAATCCCACAAAACCATGTATCAACATAAAAGAAATAAAATGCAATTAAAATGGAAAATATACAAAAAAATACCAAAAATGCATGAAAGGAAAATATTTTTATTTTATATTTTTCTAGACAAAAATATGAAGTAGGAGAAAAAACTCCCATTAAAAAATCATTAATTTTCAATTTATTATGATTTTCTAAAGTATGAAAGAAAATGGAGAAAATAAAATGGAAATATGAGGGGATGGGGTGCAGCCAGCAAACAGATATAGTTCATTATGCAATTGGGCCCAGACTGGGGGGTTCAGAAAGTAAAGCGCCAGGCCCAATATTTAAATCAGAAAATAAATGGAAAAACATAAAGAAAAAGAAAATAGCACGGTGAGAATAGCAAGGAATTTCAGTGCAAAATGGATTGGGCCTCATAAAGGGGGTGTGGGTAGTCAATAATCACTTAAGCCCAAGAACCACCGTTTAATGAAACGGTGCGTTTCGCCTCTCAAAATTCCCTCCCAAAATGCAATTGAATCGTGGCCCTCAGATCCAGTTCTCAGTCAATAGTCAACTCCTCATCCAACGGCTGTGAGATCGTCTTCAACCTCCAACCTAGGGTTTGCCATGAAAGCTTCATGAACCAGAGCTCCATACTCAGACTTCCACCAACTCGTGTTACCTCAAATCATCATCAAAATTCAAAATGTAAAACACTAAAGTGCTCAGTTTTTCATGCTGAACACGATCCTAGTCTTGGTTTCCATTGAAAGGGTCTCTATCATCAAACCCGATGGTGCACCTCAACATATGATCAATCCTCAACTTCAACCAACCTTAGATTTCTTTATACTAACATGATCACCACATTGCCCTAATCAAAACCAGCTATCAAACTTGCATTATCACTCACTATATCACAAGTTCTTGCTCCATAAAGAAATGGTGTCACACTCTCAAACTCCACCAAATGATCCCAAACTCTTCAGAATTTATCACCTAGGTGTCTCTAGCCATTCTACACTAATAAATTAACCTAATCATGCCTAAATAATGATGTAGTGAGTAATTTGCAAACCTGGTAATCTTGGATTGATAGAGGTAGTAGATCTTCAATTCACCACTTGAAACTCTTCAAAAGTGATCCTTGGATGATGAAACTTCTTCTGTTTGCAAAAAATTGGAGGGAGAATGCTTGCACTTCAAGATCCGAGTATGAATGGCTTCTTGCAAATCCAATGGCCAAACCTTCAATCTTCCATCAATGGAGCTTCAATTCAGTATGCACACACTCAGAGGGATGTGTTTGTGAAGAAAAAAGGGATGGGAATGAAGAAGAATGAAGAAATTGAACTTGACTTGCAATGGAAGATTCTTGATTTCACTCTCTCTTTTCTACACCAATTCTCACCAACCTTGCATCTGAGCAAGTTACAATCATCTTATAGAGTGGTTTAGAATCATCTAGAACCCTCTAGGATCATCCAATGAGAAATTGAACTTTTCATGTCATGACATTTTGAATCCAATTCTCCTTACATGCTATCTCATGCCAAGCTCCTTGTAATCTTTGCAACTGACTTGAATTTCTCCCTACATGAGATTTGTGATGAGTTACAATGCATAACTACCTTGTTCATTGAGTTTTGTTGAGTTTTGCTTTGGTACCTTAATATGCAAGTAAGCCTTTTCCAAAGCAGCCCTATGATCCAAGCCTCAAATCAAAATTGTGGCTGAACCATTTTTCTTAGAATGTCATTTGGAGTCAAAATGACCTATCATATGACATGGTTTGGATTTATAGCCTGTGATTTCCAATTTTCAATTTCACTTTAATTAACTTATGCCTCCATTTTAGGCCATTTTTATCACTTTTTGATACAAGCCTTTTCAACATCTCATGACCTCCCTACTAGCCTTAAAACATCCTTCTAAGCAAGTTTGATGTTGAAGATTTTTCCATTTGAAGCTTGGACGTAGGAGATATGGCCTTATGCTTGAAATGACCTATAACCTCCAAATGACCAAAATGCCCTTGACTTGTCAAAGCCATAAGTTGAGTTCTACAAATCCTATCAAGGACTTCTAGTACTCTCTAGAAAGATAAGAAGATGATCTTAAACATTCATGTTGACCAAGAATCCATAGGAATCATCCTACTAGGGCAAAAGTTGGATGCAAGTTGGGTGACTTTCAAGGACCCAGATTCACATACCTCAGATGACCTGTAATTTGTCAAAGCCATAACTTGAGCTCTACAAATCCTATCAAGGACTTCTAGCACTCAAATTAAATCTAAGAACAAGCTCTACAACATTCATGTTATGGGGAAGATGAGATGACAATCACATCTTGAGCTAAACTGCCTTGAAGATAGGGATCAAACTAGGGGATTTTACACTGTCAATCCTTAGAAACCCTAGCTTAAAACTTCTCAAACTCCTCAATCATGATGAGTTGGTCTAGGAATCATCCTTATAGCATCTCAATGCATCATTCCATGATCACATGGCTCTTGTATTAGGTCTCAACCTTCTCCAAATCATCAGTTGACATAGGGTTGACCCAGTCAACCCTAATTCCACCACTCATGGCTGAATCTTCTGAATTCTTGTACAATGACCTCTCTAGGCTTCATGATGGCTTTCAAGACATCTCATAATCTTTCTCAAAGCTTCAATTCCATCCTCATAGTCTCAGAATCATCTGAGGAGCTCCCACAACTCTCAAGTTATGAGACACACAACCTTGGTTTCAACCAATCTCTCTGAGGATTTCTTGAGTTCTCTGATAAAGGTATCAACCTTTGAACATTTGAACAACCTTCTTGGCTAGCTTCAAAGTCTCATACATCTCTTGATGGGTAAATAAATGTTGGTCAAATTTTGGGGTGCAACAGCTTCCCCTATTCAGACGGCTTGAACCTGACTGAGTGAGGAGCGAACGACTCTCAGCCAATCTAGGTGCGAGACAGTTGAATACCGATAAACCCGAAAATTTGCCAACTGCACAAGCACACGGTACTCAGGCAGGAATGAATCTTCGCCAACTGAAATACTAGCTGCACGACAACTAGCTGGAGACATACTGATCTGAACCTTGTCGTCAGTTATCCACATTAACTTTCTCTATCATTGTCATCAGACACCTGATCTCGCCGTCAGGCATTCATGAAAATAGAGCATCTGACATCACCGTCGGACAACTAAAACACCCAACATCGCCGCTGGAAAGCTAAATCACCTGACATCGCCGTCAGAAATAAACAACCAACATCGCCGCTGGAAAACTAAATCACCTGACATCGCCGCCAGAAACAAACATCCAACCTCGCCACTGGAGAACTAACTCACCTGACATCGCCGTCAGAAACAAACGTCCAACATCACCGCTGGAGCAACAAAGAATCTGACATCGCCATCAACCAACAAAACACCCAACATCGCCGTCAAGTAATCAACATAATCTGACTTCGCCGTCAACTCTCAACATCGTCTGACCTCGCCGTCAGGGTGAAGAAACTCTATTGGGGAATTGGTCACACGGTAACCGTTAATACATAGTCGATCATGCCATCAGGCATTCAAAGACCACTGTTGGGCATCAGCTGGACTTCAACCATCAGGTTGATCATGCCATCAGGCATTCAAAGAAACTGGTCGGGCATCAGCTGGACTTCAACCATCAGGTTGATCATGCCATCAGGCATTCCAAAGACCTTGTCGGGATTCAGCCGGACTTCGTCAGCAAGTCGAGAATAGAATTCTTGGTCAATCATGAGCCAATTGGGAATATCTAAGCCTCTGCCATCAGGCACTCCGCATCAGCTGAGAGAATTGCTTCATTAACACGGTCAGACTTCAATCATGGAGTCTTCAAGGGAATTTCAACTTCGCCGTTAGAAAACCTGCTGGAGAGGACGCTTCGTCGCTGGGGAATCTGGAGAACTATCAAGTAACTCCGCTCCGGGGGTCCAGAAATCATTCTGGATGAATCAACTCTGCTGAGGACTTCAAGAATCATCTTGGACAAATAACTTCGTCGGGGACTTCAAGAATCATCTTGAACCGACGACCATTCTAGGGGCTTCAGGAATCATCCTGAGCGAACACTTTGTTGGGGATTTCAGGAATCATCCTGGGCAACCTTTGCTGGGGACTCTTAACATCAGCTTGAGCGACCAATTCTGGAGACTGCATTGGATACTTAAGAATCATCTTAAGCAAATGGCCCTGCTGAGGAATTCAAGAATCATCTTGAACCGAAGACTTCGCTGGGGATCTCAAGAATCATCTTGAGCAAGCGACTTCGTTGGGGAGAATGTCAGGAATCATCCTGAGCAATCAATTCTGCGGTGGAACACCTGCAAAATAAGAACGGTAACAACCTAGATCATGTTTATTATGCACATGATTCAGCAATGGCATAATGCTCCACACGGTGGAAATGTTATGCGTTTATGATAAATGTTATGCAATCATGCACAATGATGCGATCCCGTCAGCAATAAATGCTGAAGGGGAAATACTCCTGTCAAGGAGAACGAACTACTCAGGTAGAGGAATCATCCTGCTGAGGAGAACATGGTCCCGCCAATATCAATTGGACTCCGCAGGGGACGCAACTTCAGTTGACTGCTGCGGGGGAAACAACTTCAGTTGATTGCTGCAGGGGAATGAAGCTCTACGAGAACCTGGACCTGCTGAGGGAAAGCGACGTCAATCGCGGAAATAAACTGCGTGGCCTTCTCGGCTACTTCTCCGGAGATACTCTGTGGGGAAACAACTTCAGTTGATCAACACTCCACTGGGGAAAAAACCAATCATGGCTTGAGCAGCTTCCAAGGATTCGACTCTCTTGGGGATCTGCAAACTCGGCTGAGGAAGAAGAAATCATTTTGCTTCGCTGGAGAGAGTACGACTCTGCGGGGGAATCTCAATTCTGCTGGGGAAGAAGGAATCATCCGACTTCGGGGGAGAGTACGACTCTGGTGGGGAATTTCAATTCCTCCGGAGACTTCAGTCTGGCACCATCAGTTGCTGCATACTTCGGCACACGAATAGTTTCCTACGAAACCTGCACTTGTGACCCGGTGCTGGGGGATGAATTCATGATTCAGCGCCTGACTCAGCTGAGGAGATGACGTTCTTTCAGGACGTATCTGGTTGGGGAGAGAATCATCTCTGCCTGGGGAGACATATCAATGCTCATTATCTCGCGTTCAGACTCTACGGGGAGAGGCTACTGAACTCTGCTGGAGACAGATGAATCATCCTGCCTCGGGATGCGTACGGCGCACTGTCTGGAATATGCTACACCTGTAACAACACAAACAAACAGACAAGATACCCTTTTCAAAGGGACCTATCAAGGTTATTATCTCGTGACAGTATTCAAGTAATTAATTGTTTCAATAATCAGTGGCCTAGGCCCGTAAGTTTATGTATGCGTATTTTATCAAAAACATCGGCGTTCTTTTTCGCAAACAAAACAGATAAATGCTAAACAGGCAAACAGAATTGCTGAATAGTATGCATTTTATTGATAACGAACCCCTGAATGGGTAAAAATGTTTTACAACAGATGCAAGCTCCTGGAATGAGGAAGTCGCGCAAAAATAAAACATAAATGTACATCAGTATATACAAATGTCGGCAACGAGGCGTAGACGAACACCATGAGTTGATCCCTCTATGACCCACTCGACTTCGATACTTCTCCTCCGCTTCAACTTCGGAAGAGATTGATTCAGATGAACGGCCCTCAGGTCCTCCAAACCACTAAACAAAGAAAGTCCACATGCGGAACGCAGTCATTTGCCTTTTCAAATCCCTAACTTTTGCGTGAACCGCCCTTTGCGGGTTTTCAGTTCACCGGGATACCCTTTCTTGCGGAAGTCGCCCAGTGTAGGTTTTCGACTTCGCGGGTGTACATTTTTTCAATTTATATCCCTAATTTTTGCCCGAACCTTTTATTCTGTTTTTGGTTCGCCGGGATGCCCCTTTTTTTTGCCTGGACTCTCTTTTTTTTGTCCAGCGGGTCACTTTCAAGCAAAGTATTTTTTAACTGCGTCCGTGTTCACCGGGGATGAAAAATCTTCACCATCCATCGTGGATAACAACAAAGCTCCTCCCGAGAAGACCTTGCTGACGATATACGGACCTTCGTAATTCGGAGTCCACTTGCCCCGGTGATCGGAGTGTGGAGGAAGAATCTTCTTCAGGACGAGATCACCCGTCTGAAAGCTTCTAGGACACACCTTCTTATCATAAGCTTTCTTCATTCGGCTTTGGTACAGACGACCAAACGCAATCGAGGCTAACCTCTTCTCATCCATCAGGCTGAGTTGGTTCAGACGGTTCGCAATCCATTATGCCTCGTCGAGTTTCACATCAACCAAAACTCGCAAAGAAGGGATCTCCACTTCTAACGGTAGGACAGCTTCCATACCGTACACTAAGGAGAAAGGAGTTGCCTCGGTTGACGTACGTACCGTTGTACGATAACCGTGCAGTGCAAATGGCAGCATCTCGTGCCAATCTTTATAGGTCACAACCATCTTCTGAACAATTTTCTTTATGTTCTTGTTGGCTGCTTCAACGACGCCATTCATCTTCGGCCGGTAAGGAGATGAGTTGTGGTGTTCAATCTTGAAACTTTGGCACAACTCCTTCATCATCTTGTTATTCAGATTCGAACCATTATCAATAATGATTCGCTCGGGAATTCCGTAACGACAGATGATGTCCCTCTTTATGAACTTAGCCACCACCTGCTTGGTCACATTAGCATACGAGGCTGCCTCCACCCACTTGGTGAAGTAGTCGATGGCTACTAGAATGAAGCGATGACCGTTAGATGCAGTGGGCTCGATCTTGCCTATCATGTCGATGCCCCACATGGAGAACGGCCACGGGGAGGACATGACATTTAACGGGCACGGCGGCACATGAACTTTGTCAGCATAAATCTGGCATTTATGACATCTCTTCGTGAATCTGAAGCAATCCGACTCCATTGTCAGCCAGTAGTATCCTGCTCTCAGGATTTTCCTCGTCATAGCATGCCTGCCGGCGTGCGTACCGAATGTGCCCTCATGGACTTCTTCCATGAGCATACTTGCCTCTTTCTCATCTACGCATATGAGTAGCACGAGATCATGGTTTCTCTTATACAACACTCCATCAGGATTGAGATAAAAGTTTCCAGACAGCCTCCTCAGAGTCTTCTTATCCTGAGTTGACGTACCCGCAGGATACTCCTTGGTCATAAGGAAGGTCTGGATGTCATGGAACCATGGCTTGCCGTCGGCGGCTTCCTCGATTGCAAAGACAAATGCCGGTCTATCAAGACGGGAAAGCACAATTCTTGGAGCCTCATTCCAAAAATTGACTTTATACATTGAAGCCAACGTGGCTAAGGCATCAGCCATCTGATTTTCCGCTCTGGGCACATGGTGGAGTTCCACTCGATCAAAGAACGGAAGCAGCCTCCTGGCATAGTTCATGTACGACACCAAATTCGATTGACGAGTCTCCCACTCCCCTTTAATTTGGTTGATCACAAGCGCCGAGTCACCATATACGTCTAGGTTCTTGATTCTCAAATCAATTGCCTCTTCTAGACCCATGATGCATGCTTCGTACTCCGCCTCATTGTTGGTGACTGGAAACGTCAGTCTCGCAGTAAACGGGATGTGGGATCCGTGGGGAGTCGTGATGATCGCCCCGATGCCACTTCCATAGGAATTAACCGCCCCATCGAATATCAATTTCCACTGGGATTTCCTATCTGGCCCCTCGTCGGGCAACAGCTCATCGCAATCCTTCGCTTTGAGAAACATAATATCCTCATCAGGGAATTCGAATTTCATCGGCTGGTAATCCTTGATCGGCTGTTCGGCAAGGTAATCAGACAATACGCTTCCCTTGATGGCCTTCTGGGACACATACTGAATATCATATTCCGTTAACACCATTTGCCATCTGGCAATCCTGCCCGAAAGAGCCTGCTTCTCGAAGACGTACTTGATCGGATCCACCTTCGAAATTAGCATAGTGGTGTGGTTGAGCATGTACTGTCGTAGACGTTTGGCAGCCCAGGCTAGTGCACAACACGTCTTCTCCAGCATCGAGTATCGAGATTCACAGTCAGTGAACTTTTTACTCAAGTAGTAAATGGCATGCTCCTTTCTGCCCGTTTCGTCGTGCTGACCGAGAACGCACCCCATACTATTCTCAAGAACTGTCAAGTACATGATTAATGGCCGTCCAGCCACTGGGGGTATCAAGATTGGAGGTTCTTGAAGATACTGCTTTATCTTATCGAATGCCTTCTGGCAATCCTCATTCAAAGTAATCGCCTGATCTTTCTTTAAAAGTTTGAACATCGGTTCATAAGTGGCCGTGAGCTGAGAAATAAACCTTGCAATGTAGTTTATTCTGCCCAAGAAACCACGAACTTCTTTTTCTGTTTTCGGCGCTGGCATTTCTTGAATGGCTTTTATTTTCGCAGGATCAACCTCGATGCCTCGTTCACTCACGATAAACCCCAGTAACTTTCCGGACCGCACTCTGAAAGTGCATTTGTTAGGATTCAACCTCAATCTGAACTTCCTAAGCCTCTCAAAAAGCTTCAATAAGTTGACCAGATGCTCTTCCTCCGTTTGGGACTTCGCAATCATGTCATCAACATAGACCTCAATCTCATGATGAATCATGTCATGAAACAAAGTTACCATTGCTCGTTGGTAAGTGGCCCCTGCGTTCTTCAGACCGAAAGGCATTACCTTGTAGCAAAATGTTCCCCAGGGAGTGATAAACGTCATTTTCTCCATGTCCTCCGGCGCCATCTTGATCTGATTGTAACCGGAGAAGCCATCCATGAACGAAAACACGGAGAACTGGGCTGTGTTGTCGACCAACACATCGATATGAGGCAACGGGAAATCATCTTTAGGGCTCGCCCTATTCAAATCCCGATAATCGACGCACATGCGTACCTTACCGTCCTTCTTCGGTACAGGTACGATGTTGGCGACCCACGGAGGGTAAGTGGTGACCGCTAAGAAGCCAGCATCAAGCTGCTTCTGCACTTCTTCTTTGATTTTGACGGCCATGTCTGGTCGTGTCCTTCTAAGCTTCTGCTTAACGGGAGGACAATCTTCTCGCAACGGCAAGTAGTGGACCACGATGTCCGTGTCAAGTCCGAGCATATCTTCGTATGACCAAGCAAAGACGTCACTATACTCTCGAAGCATCTCGATCAATCTTTGCTTGACATCATTCTGCAATGCAGCCCCTATCTTGACATTTCTGACGAGCTCTTCAGAACCCAGGTTCACGATATCAATATCCTCCTCATGAGGCAGAATAACCTCTTCCTCTTGTTTCAACAAGCGGGCCAACTCTTCAGGAAGGTCTTCGTCTTCATCAATCTCTTCTTCAGCTTGATAGATCGGGCAATCGAAGTCGAAGTGAGCCGTAGAAGGTTCAGAGTCGATGTCATCTGTTATGTGGATCCTACAATAACAAGGGTTAAGTTTAAAACAAGAAGATGCAGGTTAGCACAAACCCCATTGCCATTTTACTGTTTTTCAAAACAAATATAAAACAGGAATAACAGAGATCGCAATATTTGAATACGAAGAAAACGCCGTTGATTTATTAACAAAATGCATGTACATAATCCAACAAAGCCCTGACAATAAAACCACTATGCCCCGGGTAGGACATAGGGTTGTACAATGATTGGAAAAAAGTAAATCATTACTCTTCACTTGTCATCGGGATGATATCCTTGATGGTCCAATTGTTGAGGCCCTTGCCCGGCTTGCTTGGCTGAATCCAAGAGTCGAGATCACAATCGCTATCTCCGCTGTCTTCAGACGCCGCGTTGATGCTTTCGAAAATCACTCCGCCACTGGTAAATTGGATCGGCCCTTTACCTCGAGACGCACTACTAGACGAAGAAGAAGCTTCAGCTCCAGGAGAATATCCCAATCCAAACTTATCCTGCTTGTTCGGTATCTCCAAAATATGCCCCCAGCCTGGGGCAGATCCAGCTTGGACAACAGCCCGAGCTTCTTTGAATGAGGAGAGATTCATCTCTGGCTTTTCTGTGACTACAGGAGCTACCTCTTTCACTTTGACAGCCTCGAACGCTTGGCAAAGAGTTTCATGGATTTCGCCATCCATTTCAACATACTTAAAGGATGACAAATGGCTCACCATTATGTCCTCCTCGCCACACACGGTTACTATGCTTCCTCCGACATCATATTTGAGCTTTTGGTGCAACGTGGAGGTCACGGCACCAGCAGCATGGATCCACGGCCGGCCCAAGAGACAACTGTAGGCAGGCATGATGTCCATGATATAAAAGACCGTGTCGAACGTTTCCGGACCGACTTGGACCGGAAGGGTCACCTCCCCAAAAACGTGGCGTTTAGTTCCGTCGAACGCTTTCACCACCAGATCACTGGGTGTGCAGAGCAATCCGCGAGTGTCCAACTTCATTAATGCCTTCTTCGAAAGAACATTAAGCGACGAACCCGTGTCCACCAGCACGTGCGACATGATGGTGCCCCTACACTCTATCGAGATGTGTAGGGCGCTGTTGTGATTCCTCCCTTTTGGCGTCAGCTCTAAATCTGTGAAACCTAGCCCATTGCCAGCATTAACGTGGGCTACCACTTCTTCTAGCTGATTCACCGATATCTCTTGCGGTACGTAAGCAGCATTCAATACCTTCAGCAGCGCGTTGCGGTGTGCTTCAGAACACAGCAACAAGTTGAGAATAGAGATCTTCGAAGGCGTCTGATGGAGATGATCTACAATCTTGTAGTCGCTCTTCTTAATCAGCCGCATAAACTCCTCGACGTCTTTGACAAGCAAATCTTTCTCTACCCCACACGGGGCCTCTTCAACGACTTTGCTTTTACCCTTATCGGCCGCATCAGCTCTGACCGCTTTATCCGCCACGACCTCTGGTGGTGCAAACACTCTTCCGCTGCGAGTAATACCACCGATTCCTGCGAGATTCTCTACAGTCGACCCATACGGCTCTAGCTCCAACCTTTGTCTGTTGCAGTAGACTTCAGCCCCATAATGCCACGGAACGGCGTTAGTGCTCTCGAAGGGTATCGGCCCAGCTTTGGTGATGGTAATTGTAGGCGGTCTGGGCGCAGAAATGGTTATTGGCCGGCGAGGGATGGTGATGGTGGCGACTTCATCGGCCTGCTTCAACACTACCTCTCCTGATACACTTTCAGCCCTCCGGCTAAACTGCAGAATCCCCTCAGCCATCAGACTTTGAATTCCTTCTACCAACTGCTCACATCCATCAGAATGTGTAGCACAGTCCATGCATAGTTCTCCGCACCCTGGAAAGAACCCTCTTTTCAACAACTTAGCTTTGACGCAGCTAAGCGGCGTCTTTAGGTCTCTGACATCAGTCAACAAATCTGCGCTCTCTTCTTCGATAATGGCGTTCACTCCGCCTCCCCTATGATTCGGCATAGGATTCTTCGTGACATTGGGCACATTATCGGAGAAGTTAATGATCTTGGCATCTACCAGGTCCTGCACCTTATGCTTAAAGGCTTTGCAGTTCTCGATTGTGTGGCCTGGTGCCCCTGAATGAAAATCGCAAGTGGCATTTGCGTCGTACCCTGGTGGAGGTGCCCCTGTCAAGGGAGCCATCGTCCTCTTCTGAACCAACTGAAGCTGAAGCAAAGTCTGCAAGAGCTGCGCATACGACATGGGCGGTGCCTCGAAGTGACGGTTTGCCAAAGATGCCCGATTCTGGTACTTTCTATATCCCTGTTGATTCGGTTGCTGCTGCTGCTGCAGAGCCGCTGGGATATTTATACTGGCTATCTGCTGCTGAGGGCCTTTGCCCTTTCTTCGAGCGTTGGTCACAGCGCTCGCTTCGCCTTCTCGCCTTTTACCAGCATAAGGTTTCTTTCCACCCCCTCCAGCTGAGGATGACTCACCTTGAATTTTCCCGATCTTGATTCCATTCTCGACATGCTCGCCCATGATAATGAGAGCTGAGAACGTCCCAGACATACCGCTGACTAAATTTTCATAGTAAACCCCTGGGAGGGTAGCTACAAACATCTGCACAAGCTCGCGTTCAACCATCGGCGGCTGAACCCGGGCTGCCAACTCACGCCACCGCTGGGCGTACTCCTTAAACCCTTCATTATTTCTCTGCGAAAGGTTCTGGAGCTGGACTCGGTTCGGGGCCAAGTCGCTGTTGTACTGGTAATGGTGGACAAACGCTTCAGCGAGATCTTTCCATGTGCGCACGCTAGTGGGATCTAGACCCATGTACCACTCGAGGGATGGCCCGGAAAGACTATCTTGGAAGAAGTGCATCAGCAACTTCTCGTCTTCTGAATAAGCAGACATCTTCCTGTAGTACGATCTCAGGTGAACACGAGGGCAAGTGGTGCCCTTATACTTCTCAAAGTCAGGCACCCTGAACTTAGGAGGTACCTTGAAATCAGCAATTAATCCCAGCTTGGACATATCAACGCCCAAAGTATTATGATTCTCAATATCTCTCATTTTATCTTCAAGTGCTTTGAATCTGAGCCGCGCTTCAACATTCAGCTCCCCTTCAGCACCTCTTTGAGAGAACACATCATCCTGATGATCCTCAAGCCATGGTTGAGGCACCAACAGATTCCCGACGCCTGCATTGCCGTTTCCCGGCCCGATATTGACATTAGCTCCCAGACTCCCATTACCGACGCCCGTCGTATTGAGTCCGATGTTGGCCATCATATTGCCATTAGCACTGCCATTGCCCCCGGCCACGGGGACACTATTCTGCGGAGTGTCAACTGGTGGAGGAGTAGGCACAGCCCCGCCATGGAGTATGCCGTTGCTATCAACCCTGGAGATCAAAGGCTGAACCAAAGTTCTGAGCTGATCTTGACCATTGGCGACCACTTGCATGAGTTCCATGAAGCGATCCATCCTCTCGCGGAGCTCCTGAACATCTGTCTGCACTTGATCCATGATCCTGGTCTGATTAGCTCTAGTCGGATAACGGTGAATTAGCCTCTGATCAATCCTGGAACCGCCGGAAATAGCCTGGGACCTGTAAACCTGAAAAACCTGTAAACACTAAAGGGTTAGGAAAAACAACAAAATGCTCGCCATGCAAATGCTTCATGCAAATGCATGCGTGTGTCTGTGTTTTTGGGAGATTTCCCCCCCCCCCCGATCCTAGTGCCTGAGTGCCAATGCTGATAATAATAATAAGAAGAAGTCCGAGTCCAATCATGGAAACATCAATCTCATATATAAAGAAAGCCTATCAAGGCAGTACATAGCATCAGCGAGTACAAGACGAATCAACAGCGTGACCTCAGCCAACAAGCCTGGTGATGGTCAGCATACAACAATGATCAAAACAAAAGGAATACAAATAGTCAAGTACGACCACGGGCGTGATACTCTTCTAACAACTCCTTCGTGTCTGGATGATCTAGCAGAGTGAGCAACCCCTCGACGAGTAACTCCCTTTGCACAATGGTATACTGAAGTCCCTCGATCGAACTTTCCCATGCTCCTTCGCCGAAGCAATCTTCCAATTTCCGCTTTTTGGACTCAAATGTCAGCTTGCGCTCCTTCAGGTTAGCGAGAGCTTTGTTGAGCTGGCCTTCGACGGCGTATCTGCGGGCGGTTTCTTCATCAAACCTCTTTTCATTGTCCTTCACCTGGGCTTCTAGCTTGGAGATCTGCAGCATCAGCTTATCCTCCCGCTCTTTCCTGGTGGCCAGGGAAGCCTTCCAATGCTGGTTGAACTTGGATATCCTCTGTTATGCCTCGTCTAAGTGCTGCTTCTTCGTAGCCAGTACGTCGTTGACAGCTTTGAAGTCTTGACCCATGCGTTCACGCTCGGCTATCTGCTTAGTCAGGTCTGTACCCAGCTGGTTCACCAACTCTGTCTGTCTTTTGAAAGAATGAACGGCTTCGTTCCTCTCGCTTCGGAGCTGAGCTAATTCCTTCTCCAGTTCTTCGTTCGCCCGCTTCAATTCGTCCCGCTCAGCTAATACCTGGTTATGCTGCTGAATGGGCACAGTAGTAGGCTCTTCAATCATTGGAGGGCTTTCTGGCTTGGCATGAGGAAACGACATCCCTATAGCATCGACCCTGGCTCTGATCCAAGTCAAATACGGAGGGTAGGCTTGACTGTTGCTTTTTCCCAGCAAAGGCTTTCCTCGCTTACTGATACCATTCCACGCGCGCTGAAGCTTGGACAACACATCCCCCTCTAGAGTACCAGTGAGGTACAGAGATTCCTGTACCTCTTCGTCCTTCGGCGGAGTCCTCAAGGCATACGCGAACTGTCGAACCAGCAACGACGGATTGTAGTTTATACAGCCCTTCCTACCTATCAGAGGCACATTAGGAAACCCGCTGCAACTGAAGATCACCTCAGTACCCAACCTATCTTTGTCGAACCAGTCAACATCTTCTGCAGATAAACTCATCAGACGCTCAGGCCACTCCGCTGTGGCTGCAAACAAGACAAAAGGACCCCTTTTGGGCAGATGACTTTCAAGCCATTTGTACAGCAAGGGTACACAGCACGAGACATTCTTCCCCCTCCTATTCTCGTTCTTGTAGTGGACTGAATAATAGACATCTCCTATCAGGGTAGGGACTGGATTCCCTGAAGCAAAGATATGAAACGCATCAAAGTCTACAAAATCGGGCATGTTGGGGAACAAAATAATGTCGTATATGCATAGAGCGAGGATGGAATTGAACGCGACCCAACATCCGTCCTTGGCACACTGCTGAGCTTTACCTACCAGAAACTGCAAGGAGAACCCAGGAACCTTGTTCCAACTAGTCAATACTAACTCGGAGGCGTCCAGGTGAAGTGAAGGAGCTAAACCAGCCAGATCAGGCTCAGCATCCATATGAACAAAAGGCATCTGCCTCTTGATAGGCACACCTAACAAATCAGCATACTCTTCCAGCGTAGGTGCGAGAACAAAGTCCTGGAAAGTGAAACATCTCAGCGGAGGGTCATAGAACTGCAGCAGAGCGTGCAACCCATTCAATTCGAACACAGAAGGCTTATGAACCAAACTGAGCAACCTGCCGTAAGATTTCCTGAACTCATCCCTTACAGAATCATCTGCTAGAGCTATCAAACCAGTCAACTTAACCACATCAGGAGTAGGGAACTTGTAAGCCACGGTCTTCCTCAGAGAGCCCATAACAATACAATAGGAGGCAAGAAATCCTGGATCAGGGAAAACGGTACCTGCAACACAGACACACGTTAATGAAATGCAAATGGATATGCAAACTAATGCAAAATGCAATCATGCAATAAGAGGTTCGGGTAACTGGTGTTGTGGAGATTCTGTATCAACAACCACTGATAAGAAGAAAACCCCGGTGTAGGACCACAAATCTGATCTGCCGAGAACAACCATCTGATAGGACCATATACACAGGATCATAATTCTGCTCTGTCAAGAACAAATGTCTGATAATAAGGACCTCGGATGTATGATCAAGAAATATCTGCTGATGAGGTCTTCAGACCCCAGTCAAAAATCTGCCCTATCAAGAACAAACGTACAGCTGCTGATGAGATCTTCAGACCCCACTCAAAAATCTGCTTTATCAAGAACAAACAACATCTGCTGATGAGATCTTCAGACCCCAAAAATCTGCTCTATCAAGAACAAACAACTGATGACAAAACTCCGCTCTATCAAGAACAGGCATACACCTGATGATAAGATCCTCTGATCAAAACCCGCTCTGTCAAGAACAGATAAATCTGCAACTGAGAAACCCTGGTACCAACAAAACTGATTCACTGTCACGAAAACCAGGTGGTCTGAAGGTCAAGGTTTCCTGCAATAAACCCAACCCTGCTCACAGGTATGGACCTAAACTGACTCAAGGTACGACATCCTATGCGTTCATCAGCGTCACAGACTTTCAAGAGAGGTGATACGATACCCAGAAGGTGTGGCATCACCAACTCATGAAGCGGCCTCACTTAGCTGAATCACAAATGATCGGTCCCCAGAGTCGACAATCCACCAAACCAGCAACCGTCTCAACCCAAAGGGTTGAAAGAGAAGCCAACCGGATGAACCTCGTCTGAGCGTGGATTTCATGAGACACTAGTGCCTGCAAAGCAAGCACGCGCCCACTAATTTCCACTCTAAGTCTATAGTGCACTCAAGCCTGGGTCTGGCTTCTCACTCATCAGAACTCCCATCCCACAACAGCACAGATAATCATATTATACTGAAAATAAAATGCGGGAAATAAAGTGCACGAAGTAAAATGCGATAAATAAATGCAACCCAACAAGCAAACATACAAGCGTTAGGATTGAATCTCACAGGGAACAGAGAACCAGAGATTCTGGGCTCGGTCCCCAGCAGAGTCGCCAGCTGTCGCTTGCGCGAAAATAAGGTGCCGGCAGAACAGAAGAGTCGCCACTTTTCGTTATTTATCCCTCGGAGCGGGAAAGGAAACGATCGGAAAAACCTGACGAAAAAGGGTAAGACAAGGTCGCCGCAACCATTGTCTGGGTTCGGGAGTCGGTTACGCAAGGGGAAGGTATTAGCACCCCTCACGTCCGTCGTACTCGACGGGATCCTCGCTTGTTGTGTTTACTTGGACGGGTTGGTTTTATTCTATCTACCTATCAAGGCTGGCTGAAAACAGAAAAGAAAAATGACTCGGCAAAGCGTCACACTTTATGCCTACGTATTATCATCAGAGGATGAGAAATCAGAGTCAACGTAGTTCGGCATACGACGGGTTATGGGGGAAGGTAGCTCGCCAAGACATCGCCATCTTGTGCCTACGTACTCTCAACAGGCATGAGAGATCAGAGCTTACGTAGTTCGGGAAACTACGGTTTATTTCCTGTCTTTTACGAAAGAAGTGTTTTTTATTGTGTTTGCGATTTCAACCGCACTAGAGACTATGACCTGAGAGTGAATGCGTCGCATGTCACCCAAAGGGTACCATACTAAACATCCAGACTGTGGAAAAGAAACTCTCCCACAATCCTTTCTCAGATAGCTTAAGGCTCGTAACGTACGAAAGAAATCATTCATGATTACTGTATCTTAAACTGTTTTGAGATGAGAAGAGAACAGGCCCACCTAGGAGGGAGACTATCAAGTCCTACTGTTGTCATGCCATGGATTCATCCTATGGTCAAGGTTTGAACAGGGAACTCCTAGAAGTTGTCATGCATAGGTTTCAACCTAAAGTTCTATCATCAATTCCTTATCAAAGGAAATGAGAGTCCTAAGGGATCATGTCAATGATACACCAAAACAGACAAAGCATCAGCTTAACAGTAAAATGCATGCAATGCAAGTGAGGGAGGAAATGTGTGTGGGGCTTCAACCTCCACAAGCTCATCTCAACCTCAAGCCAGAATGGATAACAGTAATCTTACTGAAATATAAACAACATGCTATCAAGCAATATACAGTAAACTGCAATCATACAGATAAAATGAAATAAAATGCCATCAGACAAACAAACCACATGGGCAAGGGAGTTGGGCTCTACCGAATACCCGCAAGCAAAGCCACACAGTAACAATACAAGCAGAGGGAGCAACTCAACCTCTAGTGCAATCATGCTCCTAGATTCTACCTATTCTAGATATGAACTTATTCTAATGCATCAAACACATCAATACAGAAAAGAAAAAGATGAGAAAGCAGATCAACTCCTCTCTCCACTTCAAGCTTCAGCTCTTCCAACAGCAACTCAGTCTTCAGACTTCAATCACTCTTGACAAATATCAATTTGCTTCTCCAGGTTTCAACCCCTCAACATAAGTTTCAACTTATCTTCTCCCTTAAGCTTCAGCTTCTTGATCAGCTCCACCTTCAGGCTTCACCTAATCTTCAGGGATCTTCAAGTATCAACTTGCTCTTGTTGCTCTTCAAGCTTCAGCTGGAATGGCAATGCTCAAGGATTCATCCTCTTCTACACTCTTCAATGAGGTCTTCATCTTCAAACTCAAGCTCAACATCTCTCAAGATAATCAAACTAGATGAAATCACTTACTGGATAAGCTGGGGATATTGAACTGCTTACTGACCACCAAAGGTGACCTATAAGGGTTCAACATCAAAGGAATGGTTCCCTTAAAAGTTCTACTCCCTAGGTACTTCACTTATCCCTCCAAAGGAGGGAGGTGTATACCAGGGAAGGACTTTGAATCATAGGGAGGAATGGAGGTGAAAGATACCATCCATGTTTAAGAAAGAAGTTATCTAAGTCTAAACTCTTCCTAATCCCTAACCCTAAAACAATAACAAAGCAAATAAGATCAAGCTCTCAAGATCCTCAATGCATATTCATGTCTTCTACTATGCTCCTCAATGCTCCTTAGAACAATACCAAGCTCTCCAAGCCCACAAAGCAAAGCAAACAACAATACAAGCCCACAAGGGCAACACAAACAATCAACCAATACAAAAATCAACTAAAAATAGTATACTACTATATTAAAACCTAATATAATTTCTAAGGGATCCTACATACCTACCCTTAATACCCTATATGTCCCATAGTCTAATTTGTCCTAAAAACCCAAAAATCTAAGGTTATGGTGCACCTATGTTGAAGTTTGACCTAATTCTATACAACCTAATGTCATCTACTCAAAACTATCCTAAAATTAATCACAAAATTATGGAATAAATCCAGGGGGAAGCTAAAACTTATATCTAACTATCATAAAAAGAATGACCTAAAAATGTTAAGGGATATACCTAAACAAAATTCCACAAAACCATGTATCAACATAAAAGAAATAAAATGCAATTAAAATGGAAAATATACAAAAAATACCAAAAATGCATTAAAGGAAAATATTTTTATTTTATATTTTTCTAGACAAAAATATGAAGTAAGAGAAAAAACTCCCATTAAAAAATCATTAATTTTCAATTTATTATGATTTTCTAAAGTATGAAAGAAAATGGAGAAAATAAAATGGAAATATGAGGGGATGGGGTGCAGCCAGCAAACAGATATAGTTCATTATGCAATTGGGCCCAGACTGGGGGGTTCAGAAAATAAAGCGCCAGGCCCAATATTTAAATCAGAAAATAAATGGAAAAACATAAAGAAAAAGAAAATAGCATGGTGAGAATAGCAAGGAATTTCAGTGCAAAATGGATTGGGCCTCAAAAAGGGGGTGTGGGTAGTCAATAATCACTTAAGCCCAAGAACCACCGTTTAATGAAACGGTGTGTTTCGCCTCTCAGAATTCCCTCCCAAAATGCAATTGAATCGTGGCCCTCAGATCCAGTTCTCAGTCAATAGTCAGCTCCTCATCCAACGGTTCTGAGATCGTCTTCAACCTCCAACCTAGGGTTTGCCATGAAAGCTTCATGAACCAGAGCTCCATACTCAGACTTCCACCAACTCGTGTTACCTCAAATCATCATCAAAATTCAAAATGTAAAACACTAAAGTGCTCTGTTTTTCATGCTGAACACGATCCTAGTCTTGGTTTCCATTGAAAGGGTCTCTATCACCAAACCCGATGGTGCACCTCAACATATGATCAATCCTCAACTTCAACCAACCTTAGATTTCTTTATACTAACATGATCACCACATTGCCCTAATCAAAACCAGCTATCAAACTTGCATTATCACTCACTATATCACAAGTTCTTGCTCCATAAAGAAATGGTGTCACACTCTCAAACTCCACCAAATGATCCCAAACTCTTCAGAATTTATCACCTAGGTGTCTCTAGCCATTCTACACTAATAAATTAACCTAATCATGCCTAAATAATGATGTAGTGAGTAATTTGCAAACCTGGTAATCTTGGATTGATAGAGGTAGTAGATCTTCAATTCACCACTTGAAACTCTTCAAAAGTGATCCTTGGATGATGAAACTTCTTCTGTTTGCAAAAAAATTGGAGGGAGAATGCTTGCACTTCAAGATCCGAGTATGAATGGCTTCTTGCAAATCCAATGGCCAAACCTTCAATCTTCCATCAATGGAGCTTCAATTCAGTATGCACACACTCAGAGGGATCTATGGAATGTGTTTGTGAAGAAAAAAGGGATGGGAATGAAGAAGAATGAAGAAATTGAACTTGACTTGCAATGGAAGATTCTTGATTTCACTCTCTCTTCTCTACACCAATTCTCACCAACCTTGCATCTGAGCAAGTTACAATCATCTTATAGAGTGGTTTAGAATCATCTAGAACCCTCTAGGATCATCCAATGAGAAATTGAACTTTTCATGTCATGACATTTTGAATCCAATTCTCCTTACATGCTATCTCATGCCAAGCTCCTTGTAATCTTTGCAACTGACTTGAATTTCTCCCCACATGAGATTTGTGATGAGTTACAATGCATAACTACCTTGTTCATTGAGTTTTGTTGAGTTTTGCTTTGGTACCTTAATATCCAAGTAAGCCTTTTCCAAAGCAGCCCTATGATCCAAGCCTCAAATCAAAATTGTGGCTGAACCATTGTTCTTAGAATGTCATTTGGAGTCAAAATGACCTATCATATGACATGGTTTGGATTTATAGCTTGTGATTTCCAATTTTCAATTTCACTTTAATTAACTTATGCCTCCATTTTAGGCCATTTTTATCACTTTTTGATACAAGCCTTTTCAACATCTCATGACCTCCCTACTAGCCTTAAAACATCCTTCTAAGCAAGTTTTATGTTGAAGATTTTTCCATTTGAAGCTTGGACGTAGGAGATATGGCCTTATGCTTGAAATGACCTATAACCTCCAAATGACCAAAATGCCCTTGACTTGTCAAAGCCATAAGTTGAGTTCTATAAATCCTATCAAGGACTTCTAGTACTCTCTAGAAATCTAAGAAGATGATCTTCAACATTCATGTTGACCAAGAATCCATAGGAATCATCCTACTAGGGCAAAAGTTGGATGCAAGTTGGGTGACTTTCAAGGACCCAGATTCACATACCTCAGATGACCTGTAATTTGTCAAAGCCATAACTTGAGCTCTACAAATCCTATCAAGGACTTCTAGCACTAAAATTAAAGTTAAGAACAAGCTCTACAACATTCATGTTGTGGGGAAGATGAGATGACAATCACATCTTGAGCTAAACTTCCTTGAAGATAGGGATCAAACTAGGGGATTTTACACTGTCAATCCTTAGAAACCCTAGCTTAAAACTTCTCAAACTCCTCAATCATGATGAGTTGGTCTAGGAATCATCCTTATAGCATCTCAATGCATCATTCCATGATCACATGGCTCTTGTATTAGGTCTCAACCTTCTCCAAATCATCAGTTGACCTAGGGTTGACCCAGTCAACCCTAATTCCACCACTCATGGCTGAATCTTCTGAATTCTTGTACAACGACCTCTCTAGGCTTCATGATGGCTTTCAAGACAGCTCATAAGCTTTCTCAAAGCTTCAATTCCATCCTCATAGTCTCAGAATCATCTGAGGAGCTCCCACAACTCTCAAGTTATGAGACACACAACCTTGGTTTCAACCAATCTCTCTGAGGATTTCTTGAGTTCTCTGATAAAGGTATCAACCTTTGAACATTTGAACAACCTTCTTGGCTAGCTTCAAAGTCTCATACATCTCCTGATGGGTAAATAAATGTTGGTCAAATTTTGGGGTGCAACAGCGGGGCGCGTCAGCACTGGTGGTTCGGATAAGACGCGTTTGAGGTGGCAAAGGGCTTTCTCACATTCGTCCGTCCATTCGAATTTGGTCTCCTTCCTGAGCAGTTTGAAAAATGGGAGGGCGTGTTGGGCCGACTTGGCGATGAATCGTGAGAGGGAGGCAAGCACGCCATTGAGGGACTGGATGGCCTTCTTCGTGGTAGGCGTGGTGATATTGGAGAAGGCGTGGCATTTGTCCGGATTGGCTTCGATCCCCCGTTCGGTCAAGTAGTAGTCGAGGAATTTACCGGCGCAGACGCCGAAGGTGCACTTCTCCGGGTTGAAACGCATGCGGCACGACCTTGCGGTCTTGAAGACCTTCCAGAGGTGCGCCGCGTGGTCGTCCTCCGTGCCAGATTTGACGATCATGTCGTCCATGTATACTTCGAGCATGTCTCCGATTTCGTCGTGGAAGACACGGTTCATCATCCGCTGGTATGTGGCCCCGGCATTTTTGAGGCCGAAGGGCATCACGTTATAATAGTAATTGCCCGACGCCGTCATGAAGGTCGTGGCTTATTTATCGTGTTCGGCCATCGGGATCTGATTGTATCCCGAGTACGCGTCCATGAAGGACAAGAGCTTGAAGCCCGCGGAGTTGTCGACGAGCTTGTCGATGTTGGGGAGGGGGTAGGCGTCCTTAGGACATGCCCGATTGAGATCAGTATAGTCAACACACATGCGCCATTTTCCATTATTCTTTTTAACGAGTACAACATTGGACAACCAGGTTGAATACCGGGCTTCCGAAATAAAATTTGCCTCTAAGAGGTCTTTTACAGCTTGTTCGGCCGCTGCCGATTTTTCGGGGGATTGGCGACGCCGGCGTTGTACAACGACCTTTGCGGTCGGGTTGATGGACAGCTGGTGGCAGGCGACCTCGGGGTCGAGTCCTGGCATTTCCGCGGCGCTCCAGGCGAAGAGGTCGGCGTTCTCGCGGAGGCAGGCTTGGAGCTGTCGTTTTGCGAGGTCTGGGAGTCCGGCGCCTATCCTCACGGTTCTGCTCGTGTCTTCCCCGAGGGGGACGAGTTCGAATTCTCCGTCCGGGATGGGGCGCGCTGGGTGTGAGGGCTGCCCGTTGACTTCGCTGGTCTTTGTTTCGTGGTCGAGCTCGCCGGTGAAGCGACTGTCGAGTTCAACGGATCCGACCAGCTCCGTTGGTTCGCCCTTTAGCGTTGTGTTTGAAGTTTTCTTCTTGGTCGCTGGCGCGATGGAGTCTAGGCCTTTCAGCGCGGCTTCAAAACATCTTCGGGCGACCTCGATGTCTCCGTTGAGGGTCACCACGACCCCCCTTCTTGTGTAGTATTTTATCTTCAGGTGGACGGTAGAGGGTACCGCAGTGAGTTCTGCTATCGTCATCCTGCCCAGGATGCAGTTATAGAGGGATGGGCATTCGATGACTCAGAAACGGATGTTGATGTCCCTAGCTGTTTCCTCTTCTCCGAAGGTGACTTTCAATTCCACGTATCCCCAAGGTCTCGTCGTCGTCCCGTTGAACCCCTGAAGGTCGGAGCCTACGTAGGGGGAAAGGTTGGATTCGTCGAGCTGGAGAGTTGTGAACAGGTGTGAGTACATGATGTCAACCGAGCTCCCGCCGTCGACGAGGAGACGCCTGACGTCGAAGTTTGCCATCCGGGCACGTATGAGCAGGGGTATGTTGGAATTGGGGGATCCCCCGGGGAGTTCCTCGAGGTAAAATGTGATCGGGTTGGAGCGGCCTCGGAATTTGTCGAGCGTGCTCATTTTGCCAGAGTTGTTCACGATGAGTTCGTCGAATTTTCTTTTCACGGATCCAATGGACAGACTCCTCGTGGCTCCATCAGAGATGACCATGGCTCTGGGGAAGTATTCCCACCGGCTGGTTGGTCGGATTGGCTCGTCGATTAGGTCGGGCCCTTCGGGGAGACCGAATTCTCTGCCCGCGAACCAATCCTCGGGGCGGCTGACACACAACGCGACCTGGAGCTTGCTGTTGTCCTCTGGAGAGGGAAGTTCCTCGACTTTCTTGGCTTCTGGAGCCTCTTGCCTAGGTGGTTCGCCTCCTCGGGTGTATCTCTTCAGGTGACCGTCTTTGATCAGAATTTCGATCGCATCCTTGAGATGGACGCAGTCTTCTGTCACGTGCCCGTGGCTCCTGTGAAATCGGCAATATTTCGATTTGTCCACGTTCGGTTTGGGGGGTGTTGGTCGCGGGAAATGGACACCTCCCTGTACGAATTCTGTTTTGGCGCATTCGGCCAGTATGCGCTCGCGGGAGGCGACTAAGGCCGTGTATTCCGTGAATCGGCCGGCAGGGCCACACGGTTCACGTTGTTCGCGGGGCTCGCGGGGGCGGTCTTCGCGACGGCGGTCTCCCCCCCGTCAATGGCTCGAGGCTCCGTCGTCTCGGTGCCCGCGGGGGGCCTCCCGGTCTCGGGTGTCTCGAGCGAAGTTGGCCGCTTGGGTTTCTTCGAATCGGATATAGTGCGCGGCCCTGTCGAGGAAGTCTTGGAGTGATGTTGGTCGGTGTATGCCCACGGCCTCGTAGAACTTGGAGTCGTGGCGCAGACCTTGCTCCATTAAGTAGCGTTTCATCTCGTCTGACGTCGTCACCTGCACTGCTTCTCGAGTGAATCTCTCGATGTACTTCCGGAGAGGTTCGTCGGGGCCCTGGATGATCGCCCCGAGGACTGCTTCCGTCTTCGGGTGGCGTCGGGACGCCGTAAAGTGTTTGGAGAACAGGTCCTTCAGGACCCTCCATGACGTAACTGATTCGGGCTCCAGACTTTTATACCAGGTCATAGCGCCCTTCCTCAGAGTCGTCGGGAAGAGTCTGCACTTGATGGCTCCCCGAACGTTTCGGTAATCGAGCATGGCCTCGATATCCTCTAGGTGATCGTCCGGGTCGGTCGTGCCGTCGTACGTCGACAGTGTCGGGGGCTTCTCCATCCCTTGGGGTATGGGGGCAGCCATGATTTCTCGGGACAGCGGGGTGCGGTAGTCGTCCTCGTCGCTGGGTGCCGGGGATCGATGGGGAGATGAGCCATTCAAATTAGGCCCCTGGTTTCGGGTTCTCGACCTCCTGCCTGGGTTGTCGCCTCGAGGATCCCCGGTCGGGATCGCCGCAGTGCTCTGGTTCCTCTCGCGAACGTGCCTTGCTGGGGATCTGGTGCGTTCTCGTGCCACTTGTGTGCGGTGCCTCTCCAGCCGCGGCCGGCGGTTTCTGGGTCGAGGTGAGGGGCTCCTCGAACCTCCGTTCTGGTCTTCCCGCGGGGGGTACCTCGGAGGACCGATGCGTTCTAATGCTCCAATTCTCGCATTTTGTTGGAACAACAGCTGGTTCGTCTGGTTGATGGCCGTAAAGAGGGCGACCACCGTTGGGTCTGCTCCCGCCGGGATGGGAACGGGGTGGAATCCTGGAGGGCTCGGGGGCCGGTGGTCGACCTGAAGGGGCCGCTCCGCAGATGACGGTGAAGCAGTTTGGCCGTCCCTTTCGTCGATTTCCGCCGGACGCGTCGTTCCTGTCTGCTTGTTTCTGTTGGTGGCGACGTTGAGCACGAGGTCGTGCGGAGGGCCGTCGCGGTGTGGACTAGCCATGATCGTGGAGGTTTGGTGAAACTTTTGGTTTTCTGCTCGGAGTAACGGGGAAGTTTCAGTTCCCACAGACGGCGCCACTGATCTGACCTGATCAGAAGGGGATCACGGGCCGACCACACTCTATTGGACTGCTACGTGCTCACCGATGCTGAGGGGAAAGAAAAGGGGGTGTACCTGCAAAACACTCTGATGCCAAAGTAAGGAATTGGGCAGAGCGAGAGCAAAGTACAGAAAGAGGGGTAAGAAGTGTGTTACCTGACCCTCTTGAGGAAGAGGGTATTTATAGAGAGACCCCAGCGCTGGGCCAACGGTCATTTGAGATGGGCTGGATGACCAGGCCCAACCCTAATGACTGCTAGGGCTTACGTGGCGTAGTGAAGACCAGGACGTGGTCTTCGCCCTAGTCCGACTGCTCCTAGATCTCCGGAAAGTGGGTTTGACCTGCTCTTTCGGAGGTGGGCAGTTGGTTGATGACGTGTCCCCGCGGAGGGGAGCACGTGGAGAACGTGCGTCGGGCACGTTGTTCTCCCTGCGGAGGGGAGCTCGGGAGGTACCCCATAGCGCGTTGCTCTTCCCGCGGAGGGGAGGAACCAAGGTCGTGTTTTGATGCGCCGGGGTCTGCTCTGTTCGGCTGGTAAGAGGGGACGACGAGATGCTGTTGGACGCGCTGCTTGTGTCCGGGGGCGTGCTCTGCTCGTCTTGCGGGACGCACGTGCCCGGCGTGCCCGATTCGCCCGTTGGGCCGTACGTGGTATTGGGCCTGCCGAGGTCGGGCCCATACCGGAACAGTAGTGATTTGGGGTTTGAGGAACGATCAAAATTTTGGTTTGATTTGGGACAGATTTGACAGAGATTTGAAGAATTACAGAACAATAGGGATTTTGCCTTGATTTGGGATTTTGGTTCGATTTTAAGAATTATAGAAAGATTTGGATTTGACGAGCTATTGAAGATTTACGGAACAAATTTGATGAAGTTGTGAGGTTCGATTTTGAGGAAGTTCAAAGGTTTTTTTTACAATATCAAGAAGTTTGATAGTTTTGATGATACTGAAAGATTCAATGCATAAATTGATTATTCTATAATATTCACATAAATTTGTTTTAATGGTTTATTCTTAAAAAGATTATTCTATAATAAGTAAATTAATAGAAATAGTTTTTTTGAGAAAAACTTGCAAGAGACATTATAGGATTAAAATATTTTAATTAATAATTAATTACTAAATCATATTTTAATCAATAAATAATTAATTAATCATACAAATTTAATTAATTAAATATGATTTAATAATTAAAAATATTAATATATATTATAGATTATAAATTTTTTTGCTTACTATATTTTAGCCAAATGGATTAGTGTATTACGTGGAATGGAATACTTAATTATTTCTAATAGAAAATTATTAAATTTATTTAATTATTATTATTATTACAAAAAAGTATTTGTTTTTTGAAGTAGTATCTAGAGTTTTATTTATGGTATACTAACGAACCTGAAATACACGTGTAAAATAATAGAAATTTGAAAATGGAAAATTAAAAATGAAAATTAAAAGTAATCAACTATATTTTTTTGTTACTTAATATTTAAAATTTAAAAGTAAATATTTGAAATTTAAATGGAAATTTAATATTTATATAAATTAACAACATTAATATTAAATTATTCAACTAATTTTGATCAACTATATTAAATTCTTATTTTTATGATTTTTTTAAATTATTGTTTTTATAGATTTTAATTATTTTAATTATGAATTAATATCATACTAACAGTAATAATATATATATATATATATATATATATATATATATATATATATATATATATATATATATATATATATATATATATATATATATATATATATATATATATATATATATATATATATATATATATATATATATATATATATATATATATATATATATATATATAGTAAAAGAGACTGCATTATTGAGCTGTTTCTTAATTAATTTATTAACATTATTTAAAAAAAAATTTAAATAGTATATTATTTTGCAAATCGATGAATCTAAAAATATGTCTTTCCAGATGTATTTTTTTAAAAAAGTATGCATAAATGAGATAAAATTGATGATATTTGTTTATAATTTGTTACAAGAAAGATGAGTGTTTTTTTCTTATAAACTTTTATGGAGCGTAACATTAGTATTAGTGCGAACGCTTATGTATCTAGACCATAATTCGTACAAACCTACGAGTTATTATATATATATTTTTGTATAATTAAAGAAAAAAAGATATTAGAAATAATTTATGAATCCAAACTCGAGAAAATGTGTTTTTTTAATTATTTATGTTACTGATATTTTTATTTCAAAATTTCTTTTATTTTAAGATACTATATTTTTAAAGATAATATATGAAAAAGTGAGCTATATTTTATTGATGTAATCATTTCACTAATATATGTTATTAATGGAAAATTTATTTTTAAATTAATGACTGAATCTTAATATTTTTTAAACGGGGAACAAATGCTTTTTCCAAAATATTTTTATAAATAATGTCAAAATAAATATAATATTACATAAAAGAAAATATATCATTCTTCCAATTATTTTTATACATGCAAAAATTATATTTATGATCCATATATAAATCAAAATAATTATTTCTTTTAAAAATAATAAACTCTTTTGGTAAAAAAAATTGTGTTTCTTTTTTATATTCTTATTATATCTAAGTTCAAGGGTGATTCCATGCGTGCGCATTTGCGCGAGTTATTACAATTTTGGTATAATTACAGAAAATAAAATAAATAAATTTAAAATAATGTATCAATCCAAACACGGATAACATGTGTATATTCATATTGCTAATATTTATTTATATAATTAGTATTATATTTACAAATATTATTTTATTATTTGATATTTATAAATCTACATAATTGTATAAATATTTTTATAAATAATGTTAAAACAAAAATAATATTGCACATAGGAAAAAATACCATTCATCCATTTATTTTTATATATACAAAAATTATATTTATAATCCGTATATAAATCAAAATATATTTTTCTTTTATAAATAATAATTTGTTTTGGTATAACAATTTTGTTTTCCATTTTTATATTCTTATTATATTTTAAAAATAAATGTGTAACATACTAGTACCTGTGCGAACACACGCCTATCTCTCTAGTTATTTCTAATAGAAAGTTATTAAATTTATTTAATTATTATTATTACAAAAAATAATTGTTTCTTGAAGAAATACATGTATAAAGTAATTGTTTCTTTAAGCAGTATCTAGAGTTTGGTAAAATCACCGGCTGTGTGAAAGTCTTTCTCATTACATCTTATATTTACAGGTACAAAAGCAAGAACTTCAACAAAAAAAATCAAAGAATTGGAAAATGTTTGTATATCTATTTCATTCAAATTACATAATTTGTTTCAATGAATAATGTGTTGCTTCATAGTATGGTGGGATGGGTTAGATAATAGAGATTAGTGATTTTTTATTTAAATATATTTCTCAAATGGTGGGATGGGTTAAATAATAATATAAAAAAATTCTAAATATAAAACTTTTTCACTTAAGAGAGATAGAGGCATACTTGTTGACAATCCGAGTACTTGAGCCCTTCTCTTAAGACGATACAAAGACTATTTTTCTACGAAGTTGTGGCGGTTAAATTAAGTAATCTCCCTTAAAATGACAACTCGTCTTTTCTCCTAAAACCATTCAATCAACTACCTTATCCCATATGAACTTTGACCAACAATAAATAATTCCTCAAACTCTTTAGGGGAACTACAATTACTCTGATTCCATTCCCGTCAGGATATGTAGGCATAAGATGCGACGTCTTGGCGAGTAAACTTAGAATTAAACCACTAGGTCTTTTATCCTTAAGCAGATAACCCTTAGCAATAAACAACATAAAACAAGAGATTCCTGTAGAGTACTACTGAAACTTAGGATGCTAGCACCTTCCCTAAGTTTAACCAACCCCTGAACCTATAACTCTCTAGCTTTTGCATTTGCATTGCATTGTGGATAATTCGATCTTTTCCCCTTCCTTTGGACAAATAAAAGACCGGTTCTAATGAATTAAGATTCAAGCTAATCAATAGCTTGGTATCCAAATTTCACCGCGACAATACCCACAAATAAGAAATCAATATTGAATCAAAACTAGTTCACAATACATAGATTAGATTAAATACATAAGGTATCAATAGATTACATTCAAACCTAACAAGAGATTGAAGCTCTTACCTTCTCCTCCTTAGGGTTAGTGTTTCTCTCTCAAAAATATGCTTTGAAAATGAAGATAGATGCAAGTTTATTCTAAAAAT
The DNA here is from genome assembly GCA_963859935.3 of Lathyrus sativus. Taxonomy (NCBI): domain Eukaryota; kingdom Viridiplantae; phylum Streptophyta; class Magnoliopsida; order Fabales; family Fabaceae; genus Lathyrus; species Lathyrus sativus. The sequence continues at coordinate 159,566 of CAWUDS030002471.1, forward strand.
ATCTCCACTAAAAGTTTTGCCCTTAAAAATATATGTTATGTTCTAAAAAGAAAGAAAAAGTACTTAAATAGTATTACAGGATCTGTATTGTTCGTCTTGAAAACTTCATCTTCGCAATGCGAAGACCATTTTTAGGCACTTCAAGTGTCTTAGGAACCGTTAAACTGCCCTTGGAAATGTTTATGTTCGCAGTGCAAACTCATTCTTCGTAATGTAAACTTCTTCGCTACAACTTCGCACATCAAACTTTGGGTCATTTTCCTACTGCCATCCAAAGTTTTTAGCTCGCTTGGACTTCGTTGTGACCTTGCACAACGAACATTTGCTTTGACAACGATGTTGTTTACACTACGAACTTGCTGATTCTTCTTCATTTCTTTGACTTCCTTGTCTATTCCTTTGTGTAACACCCTTTTCTACCCCACAAATATAATGGCAAATCAATCACATTTATCAGAGTAAAATATTAAACACAATAAAAATCACCTCAAAAGGGCGTACATTTCTCAATAACTCAAATAAAAGTCAATGCTCCGTAAACAACGGGTTTTCCCAAAATTACTCAAAAATTGCTCAAAAGGCAGCAGAACTCAAAAAGGAAAAATCCAAAGTTTTCCTTGCGCAGCAACATAATCAAAATAACAATAATCAATAAAACATGGTTTAACTCAAAGACCCCAACCCAATGTTACACTATCAGAGTAAGACCCTCTAAGTCAACCAAAAGTCAAAAACTCCAAAAAGTCCTCGACGACATCCACGGCTAAACCTGGTCATCTGCACGTTACCCACGTGGAGGTAACATTCAAACAGGCAGGGCGAGTAATACGATTCATAATAATCAATATAGGAATCAATATATAAAATAGTGTCATTTTTGTATTCAACATCATCATAATCACCAAGGAAACGTCAAAAAGCCATAATATCATAAATTACACCAAATTATCATATAAATGCAAATACAACAATACTCATGCATGTGGTACCAATTCATCAAAGTTCAATGGAGACTGGGCCATCAGCCCTCCATAGATCCCCACCAATAGGATCGATTCTACACAAGAACCAGAGCACAACAAAATACTTCACACCCGCACAATGGGACTGAAGCCACAAGAATCAAACACTAGACCGAAGTCCAGAATGCATATGAATGCATGATGCACACGTCAATATCATCCTCATAATAAACTCATTAGGTGCATCATCATTCATCAAAATCATCATAATAATTATGTCATCATATAATCATCAAAAACTCATGAAATCAACATCATAAATCATCATCATTACTCATGGGAATCATCATACAATCATGTATTAATCACATATGAATCACAATCGTACTCAAGGTAATTCATCCAGAAAATCACAACATCAAAGGATCAAGACAACACTGCACAAGAACACAATTCGTAAAACTCTGCTACAGTCGCAGGACAGTTCGCCGTGCGAGTCTGGGGCGAGTGTTCGTTGTGTGAAGGATTGTTCACTCTGCGAAATCGCGGTTACAGCAAAATGCTGTTACGCACCAGTAGTAAAACCAACCCAAAAGTCCATACGATTTCCTTCCCCAATGCCCCAAAAACATCCCTAAATCATTCCTAAGGTATTGCGGCGATAAAGACACAAAATCTACGACTTATTAGGCCAATCCCGTATCATATTTACGCCTCCAATTCCTATAAAATCCTTACAATTTTCCAAAATTCATTAGAGTTCTCATACTCAATTATCCTATACGGTTAAAACCTCAACAACAGATTTTGGCCACAAAGGCCTAATTTCCCTTACTCCCAAATCAGCCTCAAACTTATTAGACCATCAGTTCAAATCCCTCAAACTCATTAAACTCACCAGAAGTGCAACAACAATTCAATACTCAAAATCCTTAAACCCTTAATTAGGCTTTAAACACATTGAATCACATATTGAAAACAATGAAGACAATACTCCCCATACTTAAACAACCTCAAAAACAGATTTGGCCACGAAGGCCTAATTTCCTCAAACTCAAAAACCTCCTAAATCCTTAATTCGGCTTTAAATACATTGAATCACATATTGAAAACAATGAAGGTAATACCCCCCATATTTAAACAACCTAAAAAACAGATTTAGCCACGAAGGCCTAATTTCCTCAAACTCAAAAACCTCCTAAGTCTTTAAATCAACTTTAAATACATTAAATCACATATTGAAAACAATGAAGGAAATACTCCTCATACCTTAATTGCCGACTCTAAACCTTTCTCCTTTGATTCTCGGAAACCTCGCGAAGCTTTGCCTCAATCCTCTTCCTCATAGCTCTGACCTCTATTTCTTCTCTTTTCACGGTCTAACAAGAATGAATCATAATTCCCTCAAAATTCTTTTTTATTAAACCTAACTTTGGGCCTTAAAATGAGCTTTCCAATTTCGCCCTCACTAACTCCTCCTCAAATGTCCATTTTGCCCTTAATTCACTTATGTTTATTTAAATTAATAATAATACCAATATATTCATATTATATACTATTATTTAAATAAATAATCCAAAATCCATAATTCTTAATATTTCATATCAACCACCGATAATCACCAAAAATACGAATGTTCATATTTAAATAAATTAAATAAATATTCCAATAAATTTGGGGTGTTACACTTTGTATCTTAATCATTATGTTTTATGTCTATATACTGCACAATAACACACATATGAAAGCATCTAAAGGTATTTGCAATATAATTGAAGAATCACACAAGAACATGGAATAAATGCATTAAAACATAAGAAATGAGTTGAAAAATGCCGAGAATAATGGTTCAAAATAAGACATATTTACATTCAAAAAATTCTCCCTAACTAGATATTTGCTTTTCCTCAAGCAAAGTATGTCCCTCATGAAAACAAAAGGATTTGCTCAAGCATAATATTCAATCAAGAAAGGATTAACGATTCAAATTCAAACAAGAGAGAATTGCTTAAACAAGAGGATATGCTCAAGCATGAGAATGCACACAAGCAATGTTCACCACTTAATATAATCAAACAATGATAAAGAATTTAGTTCTTAAACAAATATCATGCAATGTTTTAAATAACAATTAAATTCTCATACTTGAATCACTCTAACACTCCTTTTAGAATAAGAATGAAGAAATTAATGTGTTTGCAACCGCGGGACAATTTCACTCATTTGACAAACAATACTGTCGCGGTGAAAATCGGATACCAAACTATTGATTAGTTTGAATCTTTAATTCAATTTTGCAACCGATCTTTGATTTGTCTAAAGGAAGGGATAAATATCGAAATTCCCACAATGCAATGCAAATGCAAGGTTTGAATTGTTATAGGTTTGGGGGTTGGTTAAACTTAGGGAAGGTGCTAGCATCCTAAGTTTATGTAGTACTCTACAGGAACCTCTTGTTTTATGTTTGTTTCTTGCTATGTGTTATCTGCTTAAGGTTAAAGACCTAAGGGTTTATTTTCTAAGTATACTCGATAAGATGTCGCATCTTATGCCTACATATCCTTACGGGAGTGGAATCAGAGTACTTGTAGTTCTCCTAAAGGGTTAGAGGAGCTCTTTGACTGTGGTCAAAGTTCCTATGGGTTTAGGGTAGTTGTTTTGATTGGGTTTAGGAGAAGAAATGAGTCTTCATTTTAAGGGAGATGTAACCACCACAAGTGTAAAGGGGGTTGTAGGAAAATAGTCTTTGCATCGTCTTAAGAAAAGGGCTTTAAGTACTCGGATTGTTTGACGAGTATGCCTTTATCACTCTTAAGGCAAAGTTCCTACATGTTTTGATTGTATTATTGTGGGGGTGGAGATTATATCTCACTTAAGATGATTAACATCTATTCTCTATTGTGTTTGAAAAAGTTGTATAGTGTTGTTTGTTTGTCTAAGTTGTAGAGATAATGGTCCTTCCTATGGGGTAGGATCTATCTTAAGCGATCAACTTGAATGGGATCAAGGATCGAGGGGATAATGATGCAAATGACGTGCACTACACACAAGTGTTGACTCATGTGTAGGTTTTTCCTTTGGACGAAATGCGATGCGATAATGTAAATGCGGTAATGTAAATTGCAATGAATAAGTTGCGGAAATGTAAACCATACACATACGCATGAAAGCGCTGAGGTGTAGGTGCAAGTGTCGTGAAGTGCACGATTGAATGAATATATTTTGCGATGTGAGTTGATTTTAATGGCGATTGATTGATTTAAAGGGAGAAGTTGAATAGGTTTTAGTGCTATTGATTTTAAGGGGATTGAGTTGTTCCTAAGGTGAAGTTGGTTTTAGGAAAGAGTTGGATTGATTTTTGTTGGTTAAATTGTCTTTATTGTGTTTTGGCGAGGTTAATTTGTTTAATTTATGTGAATTGATTTTAAAAGTTCAGATGGTAAATTGATTTAGTTTTAGGAAAAAATGTTGAATTTAAAGTGATTCTTTTTTGTTATTATGAAAGGTTATTGTTATTAATAAGCGAGTGTACTTTTAAAAAATATGAAAATGGTTTTTTTATTATAAAAATAGTTATAAAAACAAGCTATATGTTTATTTTAAAAAGTTATTAATTTATAAAGAAAATAGTGAAAAAAGTTATTAGTTTATTAAAAAAAAAGAAAGGTTTGTTCAGAAATATTTTTAATTAAAAGTTAGATTAATGGATTGAATTTAAAATGTCATCATTTTAACTTTAAAATTAATTTGATTGATTATAAAAAGATTTATTAATTTATTTTAAATAAAAAGGAAAGCTGATTAGAAAATTAATTAGAGATTGATGAGGTTAATTAACGGGTGGATTAGTTAGTGCGGTGTGGTTAGTGTGTGTGTTTAGTGTTAGTGTGTGTGTTTAGTGTTAGTAATTATTTGCATACAACAAAACACAATAAGCAAAAGAAATAAAAAAATAAACTCAATCGGAAACCCTAATTCCCAACTTTCTTCCGTCTTCTCCCTCTTCGTCAATCTCCTTCGATCTCTTTCCCCGATCGACTTCTATCTTCTCCTCCCATGTTTAATCGCTCTCTTTCTCCTTGTTCTCTCCCGCTTCTCCTTCGATTTCCTTCACAAAAATCACGAAACATAACAAAAAGAATATAATAGTTAATTAATAAACAACAACCTATAGTTTAAATGGTTCTGAAGGTTTCCAGCTGTGCTGATTGGCGAACGACGCTGGAGTTTTGAGGGGTGTAGTTGGCACGACGACGGTTTGCGGTAGTATTTTGCGGACGGTTGAGACTCGACGGTGGTGGCTTCGAGCTCGGTCAGCGGTGGGATTATAAGATAAGTTCTCTCTCTCTCTCTCTCTCTCTCTCTCGAACTTAGGGTTTGGAATTGGGATTTCTGTGTTGAATTGTTTGTGGATTTTTAGTGAATATCGTGGGTTTCTAAGGATGTTGGATTTCTGAGAACTGATGTGTGTTGGGGTTTTTTTCGTTTAGGGTGCGGTGTATCTCGTTAGAGCTTGAATTTTTCGGGTGGTGGTGTGTTCTTTTTTTCGTGTCCCCTTTTGAGTTCTGATATGAGTCTTTATAGGGTTTCAGGAGACAAAGTGAATTGAAGATCAATAATGGAGTTTCCAAATCAGGTGGAGCATGCTTGGACTGTTTGGGAACGAATTGATGGTAATGATTTTTCTGAGGGATTTGAATCAATTCTGTTTTCATTCTGTTCTGTTTTGGGAAGTTAATTAAATTCATTCAATCATGTCTTAATGTACTTCCCTTCTCATTTAATCTCTTGTGTAGTCGTGCTTTGCAGGATACACTGAAGGACATTCCTTTCTCGGTTTAGCAGATTTGGCTAAGTTTGGAAAGAAAATTGTGTTGCTACTAACTGCTCCCTCCGGTTGTTATCTTTCGCTATGTGGTATGGCTTTGTTCTAATGAGCAACGAAAGTTCAGGTGTGTGCAGTGGCGGGTGAGACTAGCTTCCTTTTGCAAAGCTTTATCAACAAGTGACTTGGGTGTTCAACCTCTCACCATAAGTGATTTACAGGTGATGGATTTGTATGCATTTGGAGGTATGTGATGGCTTTCCATGCTCATGGTTTATTTTTAGGAAGGGACCAAAAAGGCTTGACTATCTTTGATTCAAATTGACGTGATTTGCCTCTTCTATTTTAGGAACTAATCTTCAATTCCTCCATGGCGAGTCTTCAGGCTTTGGAACAACAGTTTGTTAGTATTTAATCTTTTGAACTCATTTTGATCTGATGTCGGTTTGCTTTGGTTTCTTCTAAACTCAATCTTCTTTTATTTTCAGCAGCCGAATTTGGATGATGAGGAGGGGAAAGAGCCAATTGATGGTCATTCGTATCAGACGCAATATCAGTTTTTCAGGATCTGCAGAAGGTGATATGTCCTCATTGGACTGTGAATGGCTTGAGGCAGGGGATTCTTTCTGAGCAGGTTGAAGCTTGGCTAGTTCTTTTTGAGTCTCAGCTAACTCGTATGAGGTTGTCCGCATATTTCTTCATGCTCTTCTCTACAGTTGTAATCACATCTTGGCTTAAAGAATCTTCAAGTGGATTATAGGCAGTAACGGGGAAAACGGATGTCCTTGCTACCCTTGATTTGTAAAAATCCGTGGTTGAAGTAGGGGGATTACAGAGTCGTTGGTGGCTCCATTTAGAGGTGTTATTGTTCATTGATTTCCCATGTAACTTTAATAACCTTCTTTTAACATTGCTGTTGGTTATGACAGGTCGCTTTTGTCTAGAGGAACCTGCGTTGGCTTTCGCTTGCTACGATTGGCTTGGCTACTAGGTTGTTCATTTACTGTGGCCTGCTGATTACTCATCTGCTGCAATTTTGCGTACTGAGATTCATAGTTGGGATTATTTGTTTTGATTGCTTCATGGTTAAATACAGGATTTCTCAGATTTCTGAGCTTCGTTTGCTTGAGCATGCTGGCGGGAAACCGGTAGTTGAATAAATAAGGTGAACTTTTCCATCTCTAGTTCCTCTCTATGCCTTTTTTGAAATCTATTTCTGGGAGGAAAGTGAACAATATGACCTTGATTTAACTCTGTGACAGGTTCTGAACATTGTTTGTTTTGTGAATTTTGTCTCAAGTTTTCTTCTCTTTGTACATGGCGGTGGACTTCAACTACTCAAATCAACCCCTTCAAAACATGCTTTGGCGATGACAGTCATGAGCAAGAACGAATTGGGTCGACAATTGGTATGCCATTGCTATGCTATTTCTTTGTTTCTCTTAAAGGCTTACTCGGTGGTCACAAAAGCGTTACTCTCATACTCCAACTTTTGCATCTCAAATGATGTTGCTTAGAGAACGGCAGAGGTAGAGCAATGTGGGAGTGAAGTGAGTGAGTTGATAGCTGCAGCCAGCGGCTTGGTGCTCGTAAGCTGGCATATTTCTCCAGGATTTGAAGTTGCAAATATGTCTGGGCCTGAGCGAACTGATGCAGCCTGTTCCCTTCTTCTTAATATGCAGGTTAGCTTTGGCTTGCAAGCCAATTTTGTATTGCATGTTCGGAGCCAACGGCAAAAGGTACGATAGACACGGTTTCTTGATCTTCTTCGATTCCCCCACGGTTATTAATTATATTGCCACCATTCTGACGTCATTCTTTTCCCCTTTTGATTCCACAGATTTGGTCACGCTTGAGAAGGTTATTTTGGAATGGATTTGGAACAGGTTGATCTGCTTGGAAATGATGATGTTATGTGTAGCAGCAGCGGCGGCGCTGGCTGGTAATTTGCGGCAGTTTGCAGTGACAAAGTTTGTTGCTTTGAGCATTGTCGACGAAAGTCTGGCTGCGAAATAATGCAGGTTGTTACTAGTAACTGTTCTGATAAGTTTATGGTTTGTAGTTGTGAGGGTCTGTTGCGTAAACATTAGGTAATTAATAATCTCACGATTGATGCTCCAATTGTTTTCAGGCGATGAGGTGGTGTTAATCATGGTAACCAAACGAGTCGAACGGTTCAAACAACATGATGGCTAACCCAAAAATGTGGATGTGTTTGCAGGACAACCTGAGCAAAGCGCAAGAACTGGTTGCCATGGAATTGGAAATGTTGTTGTGGTAGTTTATTATGCACTTTACAGGGATCATGTTGGCTGGACTTCTTCCAAGAACATGCTTTAAGTTCCTGCCTCCTTCTATTGTATCTGTGACGTCATGATAAGTAGTAGCATTCATTCGACCGCCAAGTACTCCTATCCAAGCAAAGCAACACCTTCTCCCATCCATGGTCGACACCTCGTATCAGCTAGCTGCAGCCATGGTTCATCAAGTTCGTTATCATGTCGACGGTATTGCAAATTGGACCCTTGCAGGAGGATTCTTTAGAAGTTATAATTTTGTGTTCCGATGTAATATGTACTTGGTTTAATTTGCCTTCTTTTATTTTTGTGAAACTCTGGGACCTAATCAATGTGCCTGTTTCTTTCCAATGGAGACAGCTTAAGTGTAATTACATCAACTTTTGTAGAAGTAGTGTAATTCCTTCATTGTAATCATAATTTTATTTCCTTCGCAAATGCGTTGAGGTTTTGAGGTTCATGAAATTATTGCGAATTACTTGTAAGACATTGACTCCCGCACACACTTCTTGTGAAAAACGGAAACTCTTTGGTCTTGAAAGACAAAGTTTGGTGGTCTCAAAGTTGTGTATAGGTATTAATCTTATAATGGAACCACTATAGCAAAAATCACAAATCCAACTTATGATCCTTGAGAGAAACTTGTCCTTGTAAGGTAACTGAGTATTGAGTTGTTGGTTGGCATGGAATCCTTCGAGTAAGTGTTGAATGACGAACATTCCATTTGTGAAAGAGTTTGAACTAGAGCCTTAAGGCATGAACTCCCCTTCAACCTTTGATGAAAATAAGGATGGATCCTGAGAATCATGAATCATGAGTTTGGTTATTATGTGATTCCCTTTTGTGTAGCCTGCGTCTTTACTTCGAAGTGATGCGATAATTTAGTAGTATAGGCTTGAATATGATGAACTCCCCATAAGGTCCAATTCTTTACACATAGATCCAGACTGCCTTTAATTTCAGAGCCAGATAAAAGCCATTGAGTTCAAATCAGCTTGCGAGCTTCGATAAAACTTGGTTCAAGATTGGATAAGCCACATGAGCATTTTCTTGAACCTGCCACCGGTTGGTTAATACGCCTGCACGGGCTGGTTAGCCATAATAAACCTACGTACAACAGTAAAAGATAATACACAAAAAAATGCACGATGGAGGTGGTATCTTAAGGTCAAAAATTAGGGTGCAACAGTTGGTTATGCCTAGGGTAGGTATTTCACATCCTAAACATTTGTAGTACTCTACAGGAACCTCTTGTTAATATTAGTGCTTGCTAAAGGAAATGTACCAAGGGTAAAGATATAAAGTATATACAAAGTTTGGTAAAGTTTGCTCGCAAAGACATCGCATCTCGTGCCTACGTATCCTGACGGGAATGGAATCAGAGCAACCGTAGTTCCCCTAACTAAGGGGGGATGAACTCTTGATTGTGGTCAAGGTTCCAAGGGGATGTAAGCATTCATAGGGAAGTATTTACATGGAGTGCGGCGGCTCCTAAATCTACGTTGAGATTGTTATGGTAGAGAATGTCCACGGCGGGACGCTAAACATGAGTACGGAGACTCAAATCCTAAGGTTAGGATAAAGGATAAAGGATGTCCACGGCGGGACGCTAAAAGTGAGTACGGCGACTCAAATCCTAAGGTTAGGATAAAAGGGATAAAGGATATCCACGGCAGGACGCTAAATAGAGCACGGCGACTCCAATCCTAAGGTTAGAATTAAAGAGTAAAGAATGTCCACGGCGGGACGCTAAATAGAGCACAACGACTCTAATCCTAAGGTTAAGATAAAGGGGAGAGAATATCCACGGAGGGACGCTAAATAGAGCACAGCGACTCCAATCCTAAGGTTAGGAAGGTGTAAGAATGTCCACGGCGGGACGCTAAAAGTGAGTACGAAGACTCAAATCCTAAGGTTAGGGTAAAGGGTAAAGGATGTCCACGGCGGGACGCTAAATAGAGCATGGCGACTCCAATCCTAAGGTTAGGATTAAAGGGTAAAGAATGTCCACGACGGGACGCTAAATAGATCACGGCGACTCCAGTCCTAAGGTTAGGATAAAAGGTTAAGAATGTCCACGGCGGGACGCTAAATAGAGCATGGCGACTCCAATCCTAAGGTTAGGATAAATGGGTAAAGGTAAAGGATATCATATGTAAACCATCAATGTCATAACAATGTAAACAAAAGGTTCAAAACCTCATGGGGATAATCAAAAGTTTTTAAAGGTGAACCACCTAAATGTGTACAAGCAAAGTTGAAATTCAAACTTAAATGCCCAAGGAATCTAACAATCCATGTTCATAATCTCAAATTAAAAAATCAAAGAGAATGAAATCCAAATGCTTGAAATAAAGAAGGAAAGATAGGAGGGTGAAAACTCTAAAATGGGTTATAACTTGCTCATAATGCAAAGTGTTTCTAAAATAGGATTTTTTGAATTCCTTAAACATTATATGGAAATATGTTACAACACAAGAATTTTGCAAAAATAACCACTTAAAAATGATTTAAAATGGAGAAGTTATGTGGTTTTTAAGTTTGTAAACAAAACATAAAAATCTAAATGATAAAAAGAATAAAATGCACATGGTAAGACAATGAATCAAACAAATTTGATTATTTAAACATGTTAAAAAACATGTATAAATAATACAAGATCAATATCACAAGAAAAATCAAGTTACAAGTTGAAAAAGTTTAAGAGCATCATGGTAAAAACCCTAAAAACAGTCATGGTAGCATGTGAAATGCAAATGGAAAGTTCACATTTATGAGTTTTAGGTTTACCTCTTGAAGAAAGATTAAGCAATAAGAAAACCAGAGATCTTGAAATATCTTTCAAGATCTTCAAATGTTCCTAGGATGATGAATAGATGCTCCAAACAACCTCCAAGCAAGCTAGTGGACGAAATGCCTTGTAAATGAAGGAAAATCTCCAAAATCCAAAGATTTCAAAGACCAACCCACTAGAACCTTGTTACATAAATATGGAAGTGATTTGGATAGCTTCAATACATCATATTTGATGTGTTTGAAGTGTTTCTTAAGTGGGAAGAAGTTTGGAAATGGTTTTGAAAGGTGTTTTCCAAAAGTAGATTTTGAGGGATTTTGGAAACTTAATGAGATTTTGCAAGAAATTGTGATTGTGTAAGGAATGGATTTCTAGCTGGTTTCTAGCATTAAAATTGTGTGTTTGTGATATAGAAAGTGAGTTCTATTTATAGCCAAAAGCCTTGGATCAAGGTATGGGTAAAAGTGAAGCAAATTGCCAATTTTAAGCTTCCATCATGAAAATCTTTAAGTTTTCCAATGCAATCTTCATCTTTGTCTTTAAGCCACTCTACTAAGATATTCTCCATTCCCCATAGATTTTTTTCATCATGATTGATAGGATAGGAGGTGACTTGTTGAATTAAAATTGATGATTTGACAAGGGTAGCCATCTTTTTTCTCTTTCTTCACTATTCACTTTTGCAACTTGCATTAAATAATGATTTCCTTTGATATTTGTGTCATTTTCGTGGGAATTGATGTAAAAATGTTCATTATCAATATAAACATCATAAATGAGGCTTTATCCTTGATTAGCATCGATTTGGAGAGGTTTTGGAATAAAAAAACTCATGCTGACCTGGTTTTGCCAATGCGAGTTTTTGCCAACTTGTGGACCTCGGTTCTCTCTAACCAGGAAGATTTATGGAACCCACTTGTAATTTTTAGAAAGCCTCAATTAGGTACTACAACATTAATATTTTTTTTGGAACTCATTCCTCTTGAAACTAGGTCAAAAACCCTTATGTGGTTAAGGAGTTATGGCTTTGCCCTTTTCAAAACCTTTATTCCCCAACTTTTCGATTACTTCTCAATTCTTGATCAATTGGTCAAAAAACTTCATGATTAGATATTAAATGATGTTGGGAACATATTTGGATTCAATTTTAGGTTAAAACCCTATTGGTCAATGGGTTGACTTTTCAGTCAGACGAACCGAACGATCGAAAACCTCTGAATTGACTGTTGGTGTCGTGGGTCTTCTGAGGCCTTGAAACTTCTTGAGTGGACTTACCTAATCCATATGAGCTTCATGGACCATAATTACATCATTGGAATACCTTTGAATCATAAGTAAAACCACAAGTGACTTTTCCTTATCAGAAACCCTAATCGGGGATCCTGAACTACACTGTTTTTAATCTTCGGGTGACAATCTCAAATTGGATTCATACTTGACCCAATGGAATATCACTGATGGTGTAGAGACTTTCTTCATGGATAATCAATCCAAGGAATTGTCTGATTAAACCGTCAGAACTTCGATTTTCGATTGTACGGACCCCTGGTTCACCTGTAACTTAACAAAGACAAACTTGAAGTAGGTTAAGGTTAAATAATCAAATGGAAATAATCCTAGAATGATGATGAAGATCTAAGGGGGTCAAAATTTGGGGTGCAACAATACCCAGCAACGCGATTCCAACCAATACGCACACCATATGCACCGCATAGCCACTCTTTGTATGATTCCTGCACAAAACCATAACCTCCCGAGCCATATACGGATGATGTTTCACACAACACGAATATAATCCACCCTTTATGCAGCAAAGCGGAAACTGATTCCCAATCAATTTGTTCCAATTCTACCCTCACCATATTCATAAATAAGCATCCTTTCTCCCTCAAAAGAGGATGGGAGTGGAACCATATCAACCTACAACCTTACTCAAATCCTTCAGCAACCCAATACATCCCTTCATCCAAATTTCAGAAACCAAACATTTCACCACAGTAAACCAAAACAAAGCACAGAAAGAGATTGGAAATAGAGAAGTAAGGAGAGCGAAAACATAAATAGAAGTGAAAATTCTGGCCAACCTACGATGGATGTTCTAACAGAAGTTATAACATCCAATGTGACATTCACTACAAATCTACTATTATGCAACAATAACAAAGCAGTAAATAACACAGTTAGCTGTTGACCCAGTTCAGTGCAACACACTTACATCTGAGGGCTACCAAGCCAAGGAGAAATTTCACTATCACCAGTATCAATTCAGAGTCAAACCTCCAGTTTTCACTCCTCACTTAATCACTACCCAATGCCAATTTAACCTAGAGACACTATAGATCTGAGTATACCCACTCACTCCCTACAATCACACACCAGTGATAACTACCAGTTACAGTTTAAACAGTAGATTGAAGAGACACTTCACCTACACACACACACACCTTGATCTTGCTTCAAAGCTTTGATCAAGGAACACACACTCTTGCTTAACAGTTTCGAGCGGAACACAACCTAGACACTACCTAACCAATGCAATCAACAGTTGCTTGGGTTACAAGTATTCCTAAGACACAAACGTGAAGAACAATTTCTTCACTTCTAAACCACTATGGTGATTTCTCTGCTTCTCTACCTTTTTCAGCTGCCTTCTAGGATTGCCTCTCCTGGTATTTGTAGCAGCAGATTAGTCCTTGAGCCTGGGCATATACATTAGGTTTTATCCATCATAAAACCTCACTTTTGTATTCTGCACGTTTGCCTCTTTAATCAGGTACATATTAGTTCCCCTAGGGGGTCTAAAATGTCTCCTGCATTCCAGCTTGAGCTTCTGAGTTGTTTCCTGAGTTATAGCTACCAGAATAACAAACTCCCGCTTGATGTCATACGACCTATGTCATACCTTTGAGTATGACATCCCACTTGACTTATAGTTAGCTTAGTTAACTTACCCTGCACAGTCCATATTATGAATGTAATAACATCAAACATGACATTCATACATGTACTCATATTTTGCCACAAAATGCAGCCAATCAAGAGCACTTACAAGAAGAGAAGAGTGAAGTTAGAATCTGAAACAGCCAAAGATGGAGGAGGACTCTGCTCCTCAAAAAATCTCTCTCAAACACCATTTTCAACGTATCTCCTCCTCCTTCACCCACCCAATCTTAATCTCTTCCGAAACAACCTACACAAAACAACTCTATACCCCCCCCTTTAATCTTCACTGTAAACCCTCTTCAACACCCTTCAATCTTTCTTCAAATTTCTTCATACACGGATCAACTCTTAATCCATAAAATCTTCACAAAAAACGAAATAGAAAGGAGGACGAATAGAAGAAGCAGAGTCGTGAGGTGAAGAGAAAATAAATGAGACGTAAACAAAAACCAATTCGGATTGAATTGCACACCTGCTCCAATTTTATTTTGAGGGACCAAACACGTAGCGAGAAGGTTTGATAGATTTGGGAAAGGTGATCCGAGTCTCACCTTATTCGTATGAGATGGGCTTTGGAGTCCATGGATGGCTACACCCATATTTACACTTCCCTTATTTTTGATGCCACCCCCCATGTTTGCTACTCTCTTTATACTCGTGAGGGATGCTTATGGGCTTGGTGTGTAGCCCATGGGATTTCTTAAGCACCCCGCACTTGGGTCACACCCATTTCTCTTCTTTTTTTTGACTTAATTAGTTTTTTTTAATGATATTTGTTAATATTCTTTTTGTTTAATTATTTTTGATCCATTTACCCTTTTAAATTGGTTGTTTGATTTATTGTTACATGTTGATTTTCACCTTTTCGATTTATTTATTTTATTTTTTGGGTCGATGACGAGACCTCTGAAGTTACCATCAGTCAAACTATTGATAGATGGTAATGAGTCCGAGACCACCTTCTTTTCTCTTTCAATTTCTTCTTCATTTTCGATTTTATTTAGTTTTTAGATCTATGAAGTCTTTCGATTCGTGAACATTGGTTTTCAAGGTTGATAACCTTCATTACTTCAAATCTGTAAAAAATGACCATTTGGATCATTTTTCTATACTTTGGAATCGCGAGAGGTTTCCCTCGATTAATTAACATGAGTTTGTGATTAAGACGAGATCATACCCTTCTTTTGTCTGTGCGACATGATTTAATCGGAGAATGATCCTTAATATCATTTCTCTATCTTGTTTTTAGCACGGATATCAATTCACGTGACCTCCTATAGCCCGACTTTCATTGTAAAGCGAGTTACGACTGTTTAGCGTTACATTTTTGACCCGATTCAATTCAATAACGACTAACCACTAACTTTACTTTTCGTCAATATATAACTGCTTTATTTCCAGTCAAACATACCACTGTTTTAATTTTAGTCGATATTATCTTGATTTATATTATCTTATTCATATACTCGTTGATATTTATCTTGATATATTATTATAAATATTCTTGTATATATTGTTATATATCCTGTATATTATTCGTGTCTTGTATATATTTATATTCATTTCTTCTCTTATTCACATTCTTTCAAAACACCTAATAACTAACGAAACCATAAAATCCTAAATTAGTGGACTGTTGGTTGTTTGTCCGAGTGACGGATCATTGGACTTTGTCAGAAACCCTAACTTAGAGTTGTGTTCAAATTTTGCTCGAGGCTTAGTTTAGGACACATTGCACACACACGGCTTCCTCTTGGGCTACCTGACAATGAGACCTTTTATTTCGTGCAATCCCGTGTAATTTGCATATACCCCTCTCCCATTTCCGATGTACGCTTTCATATTTCTTTGAGTATGATTTATCTTCTAGGAGCACCCTTAGGGACTAGCATAACTATTTTCAAACTAATTCTCGATTCGCCATCGAACCATTTTCAAACACCCTTTTGTAAGTCGAGTGCTTGTCTGCATTCACCTTCAACCTAACGCACACACTGTTGCACTTTATTGTGGACTCGATATTAGGAGCGCCCCTAGGGACTAGTATCGTTTCTCACATTTTAACCCTTGATTCGTCATCAAGCCGATTTCGTTTCAATCAAAACCCTCGACTCGTCGTAGAGCCATTTTCAAACCCACTTCCATTTCACCATGTTTTTGCACGCAAATACAAGTCAAACCCTTGATCCAATGTCAAGCGGATTTTCTCAACAAACTGTTAAACCAATTCACCACCTTTTCTTACTTACAACCTTTTCCTATTTCTTTCCGTCTCTAAAAAACCTTGGTCTCGTACCAAGTGCATTTCCAAAACTCTTTTCCTAATAAAACTTGAATGGTTGTGGATTGGTTAGGCGTAGGCCTTATCCTATCCCGAGTGCTTGGCATTACCTTTAGGGTTCACTGTCGTAAAGCCCTTACCATTAAAGATCAAAATATCTTTAATAAGAGAATGAAGTTCTATTTGTATTGAACTAAAGAGAGAGGATTGAGTGTAGACTTCTTCCTCTCCGAGTGTTAGAATACTCACTTTAGAGTGTATGGTTTCGATACTCGTCTTTCAATATAAATACGTGACTGTATTCGCCACACCATTTTAACAATAAATATTTGAGATAAAGAATTGGGTACTACCCGTAAGGGTTACTATCTGAGGACCTATTTCATCCCTAAAAACAACTTTCACAAATCAAATGTGACATCTTGCCTCGATGGCGAAAACTCTCTTTTCAAAAAGGATATGTTACGTCTGTTCTACCGCAAACAGGTAATGCCTAGGACTCCACAAACGAGCTGCAATACACCTAACTGCTAGAATGTGTACGTAAATATCATCCACAAAAGTACCAGTTAACCGTAGTTCAAACTACGGCTGCTCTGATTTCTCGTGCCTGTTGAGAATATGTAGGCATAGGATTGTGATGATCCTAGCGAGCATTCTTCTTTCTTTTTCATCTTTAATTCCCCGTTCTTTTCCAGAGAAGGACATGCTACGTCCGTTCTACTGCAAACAGGTAACACCTAAGACTCCATAAGCGAGCTGCAATACACCTAACTGCTAGAATGCATATGTTAGCATCGTCTACCAGAACTTCCCAGTCAACCGTAGGCCGAACTACGGCTACTCTGATTCTTTTCTTCTTTTAAGTAAAGATGCGTAGGCCCGAGGGCCCCAATCCTCGCTGAGCACACTCTTCCATCTTTTTATCCGTAGTTTCCCGAACTACGTTGACTCTGACTTTCTCATACCCGTTGAGAATACGTAGGCATAGGACCGCGAGGTCCTACCGAATCTCTTTTCCCCCTTTTATCTCCTTTTTTCCCTGTTTCCTACCTTTCTCTCTCTCCCTTGGAACACTCTTATAAAATAATACCCTTTAGCAGATACCTTCACACATAGACAAAAAAATCGTTTCCATCAAGTACGATGGATGCGAGGGGTGCTAATACCTTCCCTTCGCATAACCGTCTTCCAAACCCTTTCTCGTGGTTGCGAGACCATCTTATCTGTTTCTTTCTTAGGGATTTCTCGATGTTTTCCCTTCCTCTTATGGGATAAATAAAGTTCGATGGCGACTCTTCTGTCTTTCTACTTTTGTCTCTCCGTCGTTGCATTTTCGAGTAGCGACAGTTTATAAGTACTTGGTGCCACTTTTGCCAAAATATCTAATCTTTTGTACTTTTCAGCACAAAAACCCTAGTTTCTCCATTTTCATCATCTCTTAGCCATTTTTCACAAAAGGAAGGTGAATTCCCATCTAATCTCGATTATTCGACTCAGATGTTGATCAACCTTCTTTCGAAACTTGTTGCTCAAGATATCATGGAAATGGGTGGCTAAAACCCCTCTTGTGTCAAGATTAGAGGTAGCTAGCTCTGATTTTATGTATTCTTTTTAAACTTTTGTATGTGAACAAAGCTTTGATTAATATAGATGAAGTTGTTTGCTATATTTGTTATATTTATGGTTTGGATTGCTTTAGACAGGAAATTTTCAAGTTTTGACCTAATTTCTTCATCTATCAATTATACAAACTCTAGATATAGATTTGGAAGTTGATATTCGCATTGTATTGATCTTAATGATTATTGTTTCGAGTGTTATTTAGAGAGATTATTTAACAGTCGAAACAATAATATTCACAAAATCGCTTTAGTGATGAACGATTTTGCGAGGATACGCGATTATATTGATTGAAACTAAATTCACATATTCGATTGAGTGGATACGTTTAAGACGGATTAGTGAACCCTAATCTTGGCATGCTTTTTATCAAACTAAAACCAAATTTTACCTTGTTTTATTTCTTACAAACTCATGTTACAAAATAGAAACCAATTTCAAAACCCCCCTTCTTAAATCACTAAAATATTGAATGACAAGCATCAAAATATTCTCATCAATCTCTGTGGATACAATAAAACACTTCCGACTCATACTTTCTAACCGTTAGGTAATAACTGAATCGGTGAAAAAGATTGAGAGAACTGAAACTGATGATGAAGATGAATCAATTCTTTCCAAGGGGGTGAAGTATGGTGGTGGTTGAAGATGATTGATAGAGAGGGTGAATTGTGAGTGAGAGGGAGAGTGGAAGATCAAAATATGATTTTTGGGAAAAATGTTATTTTTTCTTTGAATGATGATGATGAGATGCTTATAGTAAAGGTTGAGTGAGAGTAGCTGCTTCTCTTAGATTTAGTTTGGGATACAGTTAAGTTAGTTAAGAGTGTTGGATGGAAGTTAGAGGTTGTTAGGAAATTCTGTTATTCTGTTGTTAATTGATGAGCTGGGAAATTGAGATTAGATAGGATTTTGTTATGACAATTGTTTATATTAGTTATGCATGGTTAATTATGTGAATGGTTGAAGTTAGTTATAAACTTTTTGTTAAAATGATGAATTGGTTAGTGTTAGATTTTAGAATTAAACTTGGTTAGCTAAGCCTAATTTTAGTAGTGTTTTGTATTAACACATACCACTCGTGTAACAGCTAATAACACCGGCACTTGAGATTAAGGATCCTGCTAAAGAAGATGATTTGGCCCCCAAACATGAGGCTCTAGCATAGCTTGCTCCAGCTTCTCAGCATTTAAGTCACGGAGTTGAAGGGAACCACACGAACCTTCTTAGATTTAGATGCATCATCATCATTGAAACTCCTCATCTAGCGCGAACGACGACGTGAGCTTTTCTAATCGAAGCTTTTGTAGCAGATTAACCGGTCACATTGGAAGAGTTGAGTTTTGTACTTTCTATATTTGATTTGTCTCCGTCGGATTATAGCGGGTGTGACTCAAGATTATTATGATCACCGGACTCATCCTCATCGGTATGCTTCACATCGGTTGATGCACCAAGGCACATTGCAGCAGCTTCATCCATAACATAAGTATTATCATCAAGCTTATGGACCTACTTGATCTCTAAACCAACCATATGATGAATGGTAAGATCACTTAGTGTTACTAGCTCTTTTTCTTGTTTGCTGATAACCGGGCCAAGATCCGTATCATGAGAGGTTCTGAACAGCACACACTCCTTCAGCAAGTGTTGTTTCATCGAGAAAACCGGCAGATTAAGACCTTTGATGTTCTTCTTTGACAAATGTTTTGTATGGCTGCACATGAATGTCATTGAGGTTGCCCAAAATTGCATGTGTATTTACAATCACACGTTTATCCATTGGCCAAAATTGCATTAGCAACATTGGGGCAAGTCATAAGATTTATCTCCAAATCGTAATTCTCTTATTTGAAACATTTCCTAATAACTTCAAAAAATACATTTCATATAATAATAAAATAAATATATTTTATTTACTTTCCTCTTATTTTTTTCTTTTACTCAAATTGTCATTATAATAACTAAAATTAAGTTTTAATTATTTGATCACAACTCAAGTTAAATAATTGAAAAGTCAAAGCGAACAAATGAAAATGTAAATTAACCAGCGTAAGCTACAAAAGTCAAACCTCTGACTTTTCACTTTCTCCCTTTTTCTCATGCATGCAAAATTGGTCAAAGTGAAGGACCCATATGAAAATAATGAGATGAATCAAAACAACAAAATTAAACCATTGATTCTAATGCAAATAAGTGTTGGAATGTATGGACAAACGGAATGTATGCCATACTTGATGCACAAAAAATTTAATGTAAAATTTAGGGTTTGACAATGAGTTAGTCGAGATGGTGGCAGAAGGGTTAGATTATTCCTTTAGGAAAAAGTTGGATACCTAATATTTAAGAGACATGGCCCAATTGGCAGACAGAGTTCGACAAGTGGAACGTTTGAAAGTTGAGAAGGCTAGGTCGAGCAAATATAATAAAAAAGAAAAAGTCGCTTATGTCAAAGCAGACGAAGATAATGATCATTAGCCTAACATATCTTATGACCATGTGGAAAGGGGTGAGGTCAATGTGGCAGAATTAAAGTCAAAATCTCTTTATGTTTGCAAACGGCTAAAACCTTCTAACGGAAAAAATCTCGTCAAACCTAGTAAAAATGAGAAATTCATTACAAATACATATACATTTGACATAACAAAATGTGACAAAATTTTTCAATTGATTAGTTACTGATGGAAAAATCATAGCGCCAAAAGGTCTAACCCCCCATTAGAACGAAGGAAAAGAGAGGTTTGTGTAAGTATCACAATTTTTTGGATCATAAAACTTTTCAATGTGTGTTTTTCAGGGACTTAGTTCATAACACCCTCAAGGAAGGCAGATTACAATTTGGGGATAAAGTCAAACCTCAAATGCAAGTGGACTCTGGCCTCTTTCAAGTCAAGTATGCATACTATGCTGAACATCTTGAAATCCTAATGATTAAGACTATTGAGGGTCTCGATATGGAAGTCAAACAGGTCAGTACAAATGAGTACGGAGAAAAGATGAAGGTGGTGTATCCAATGGTCGAGGAAAAGCTTATTGATTTTTTGAATCGATGCAATCTGAAAGATTATGAAATGATGATATACCCTAGGTGTAGCATTGTATTCGTTAAGGAGGTAGCCAAAGGCCTTGAAGATGTCAAACCTCCATATTCGAGGATGAGCAAATGGAGTGAGAAGAGTCCTCAGTTTACTTTCAACAAGAGGGGTTTTCCTCACAAAAAACAACATGAGTTTTCTAAGAAGCCTACAAATCAGCGAATGACATATGTTCATCCTTCTACTGTCCCTGGGGGAGAATATGTTTGACCACTGGATAGGCGTAATTTTAACCAACAAAAGCATAAGACATTCGAGATGTGCACAGGATTCACTTACCACTCCAATTCCCATGTGTCTAAGAAATATTCTTACGGACCTCAAAAGTATTTGGGAAAGAATCCCATAACGAGGATTGTGTGGCATAAACATTAGAGAAATAAGAAAGAAACCTTTGAAGCTGCAGAGTCTAGCGCCAACAACATATCATCGCCAACAACAATTGGTGAAGTGGCCAAAAGGCCAATAAAGCATAGACTTTTTCCTGCTTTGCCACCAGTGGCAAAGAATAATCCTAAGACTTGTAAAGATCCCATATTACAAGTGTATGATGAAATGGACACAAATAACTTCGATTATGGATCAGAAGATGAATTCAATGTTATTTGTAAAGTAGTTTCCGTCTTACCCGTAGAATTTGATTTGTTACGTAAATTATTAAGACAGAGGATGAATATTTTGCTGAAGAAACGAAAAATCACAAACTAATGTGTTATTGCATAATGAACAATGGATTTGTCGAGGAGAAACAAGCCATGTTTGAGAGACCTAATGCAGGCATGATGAATCACCTCAAGCCTCTGTTTATACAAGCCAAGGTTGACAATATAAGCATCAATAAGGTGTTCATTGGTGGAGGTGTTGCAGCAAACTTAATGTCATATTTCCTATTGAAGAGGATTGGAAAGTTTGATACTAACCTAAGCCCTCATAACATGGTATTGTCCAATTATAAAGGGAAGGCAAGCCATATTTTAGGGATAATCCAGATAGATATATCAGTAAACACACTTAAGAGAACAACCTTATTCATGGTTACATCATCCAAAGCAAATTATAATTTGTTATTAGGAAGAGAATTGATACATTGATTAGGAGCAGTGTCAACGAATCTCCATCAAAAACTTTCTATTTGGAGGCCGTATGGTATTGTTGAAAATATTGAAGCAGACCAATGCTATTTTTTGGATGAGGTCAATCAAGTTGATAAAAGAAATTTCAATAAAAACTTGGCAAACATCCCACCATGTCATCCTGCTGAAACTATATTTGCATCGGTGGAGAATGCTTATTATTTTCTGAAATTTCACCCCACCTATGGTTTCATATGGGATCATGACATAATGGGATATGGGAATGTGGAAGAAGGTACCATTGCACCAACTAGGTGGATGGTAGATGAAGACAACAATGAATGAGTCGAGCACACATGCTCGAATTTCGGCTTATGTGTCTGAAAATAAAATAAGAGCAAGTTTAGAGGCCAAATCCCAACAAAAAGGTGGTTGTCAAAGCTACAATAGTTGAAACTGTTTGGATATATAAAATATGGCCAAAATGGCCAAGAAACAACTTTAGAAAGTCGAAGGCTCAATTATATTTATGATGATGAGCATTTGGGGTTTGAGAAAGACCCTATAACCTCAACCAAGAGGATCCATGCACAAGACCCTGTAACCTTAACCAAGAGGATTCAAAGGTTCCTGAGGAGGTGATTTTTTATGAGCTTGTTACTCGGGGGGTCCATCCAGATGATGTTATTGTTGATCCGATCCTATCTGTTACTGCTGACACAGAGGTTACAGCTCCTTCGATCGAGCCCTCTGTGCATACTAATGAAGGATTCTCTGGAGGACCCATTAACTGGTCAGTGCATACTGAATATGTTGACCATGTGACATTACGACTATGGCAGTGAGAGGTATATGCCTTTTATGTTTAACTTTAATTTGTTTATTATTGCGTCATGAAAGTTAACTGCTAATTTTTTTGTCACAGGACTGTCCCACACTGAAGGTGACATCACATAGGTTGAAGCTGAAGGACTTCCCGAAGATTCTGATGCTTGAGCAGGTCAATTAGATTGTACGGGAGTTCAAACTCCTTGATTTTTCCCGCTGCTCCCTCACCGTGATTAATGCTTTACTACTTACTATGTTTGTTGAGATATGGCACAAGGAGACATCTTCATTTCATCTTTCGTTTGGGGAGATGACTATCACTCTGGATGATGTCTCCTCATTGTTCCATCTCTCCATCGACAGAAGATTTTGGACGGCTCCTGTTCTTAGCATGTTGCTTGCAAGTATGACTGTTGCACAAGATTTATGAGTTTATGAGGCGGCAGTGGAGAAGGATTTTTGCATCAACAAGGGCTCTCACCTTTGTATGTCTTAGATTTAGAAGACGTACAACGATCTCGTAGTGGCTGGGAATTATGAGGTTGTCGCTAAGGTGTGCATGCTACATCTAGTAGCATGTACTCTCTTTGAGGACATGTCAGGTGTTTATATCGATGCCCGGTACGTGTAGCTATTCAGTAGCCTCGAGATTACCAGTTGAGTTTGGGGGTGTGTTGCGTTGAACATTATGTATAGAGTACTTGGAGTGGCGATAGTATTTAAGACCAAACAACTTGCTGGTTATTTGAGTCTATTGCATGTATATTTGAAATTATATTTGTTGTTGATTTCTTATTTAATTGTTACGAATAATATTTCTTATTTATTATTTGTTGTGTTTGTGTTTTGATATTAGTGTTGGATATACGAGCATTTTTCCACCATATGTGGCTGAAGGGTGCAGCATTCCCCAGTAGAGACCCCACAAGCGATGATATGGAAGGGCAGATAGTCACATTCTGGTGGTGTTGCTGAGTACAAGAGGAGGCTCGATGCGTTGACTGTAGATGATGTCACCTGGACATCATACACTGATCATAGAGTCCACCGTGAGTTCAAGAAGTCTTCATTATATTTAGGTTATATGCGGTGGGAGATCATGGTTGCTTGACACTTGCTTGAGAGGTGTCTGCGACAGTGTGGTTATGTTTAGAGTATCCCACGAGCAGTTTCGGATATCCCATCTGGGGACATTAATTGGTGGTTTCAAAATAACTTCATCAGTTCTGGTCATGCCATTAGAGATCAAGCAATTACGGTTTAGCATCCCTCGTAGCGTGAGGATGGTTACTTAGAGTGGTACCTTATTGTATCACACTCTCACATCATTCCACCTACAATTGATGTTGGGCCTTCTGATGTTGGGGTACCTATTGATGACGTGTCTCCACCACCTTCAGCTGATGTCGATGACCAGCAGCGCCTCCAGATGATTGCAATTATTATGGATAACCTCATGGGTTGGTTAACCTAGATGGCGAAGTTTATACTGGATTATCTCGGGCTGCACAGATAATCCGTGGGGGGCTTATTTAGACATCTTTTTGTATATTATGTATTAATTGTATTATTTATATATTACTCAGACATCTTCATCATAACTTTTTATTAGATGATATTTTTTGATCTCCCATTGATGCAACATCAACATAAACTAATATTTGACAAAGGATTACATAACTTAGTCATAACTTAAAAAACAATAATAAATTAGAAAACCTAGACACTACCAGATGATTCTGGACGTTTCATCATCTTAATTATGTCGCCAGTAGACCTTGAAATCTTAGCATCTAATTTGATTGACCCCTTTGTTATCCTACGACGAAATGATCTTCACATATTCTTCATATCTTCACCGTCTTCAATTCAATAAGGTTGTATTTCACCATCCTGACAATATTAATCCAATCTTCACGAAACTCGATCTTTCTCATCTTTCTGTTTTCGATATCAGGCAACCATTCATTCGACTTGGAGACCAGGCCGGCGAGAGATGTTTGCTATCCAGAAGTTGAAACTCTACGGAAGATGAAACTCCGTTGAAGTACGCTTGTGTCTTAGTTGAGTGACACTTTTGAGTCCATTTTTAAAGTCGGATCTCTATTTTTGAAAATAATTTTTGTGAACATTTTTTTACACACCCCTAATTGAGTGGCATTTTTTAGTTCAAATCCGCTCAATCCGGCCCATTGTCCACCCCTACTTCTAATTTAGAATATCAATTTTTCTGCATAAACTTTTAGAAATAAATTCATAAATAAACCTTTGGTTTTTAATATTTCTGGTTGCTTGAATTGATTCCCCCACATATGTGAGAATCAAATGACATTGTTTTTAGAGTTTGTACAAATATTCTTTGTAGGAATCAATTCATGCTTTTGTTTGAATAGAATCATGTTTTATAAACTAGTTCAAGTCTCATGTTTACATGAATAGAATCTTACATTGATTCATGTGAATTGAATCATGATTCTATTTGATTCGATTCAGCCTTCTTAACTCAATTTTTTTTTTTGTTTACATGAATCTAATCTTAAAACGATTCATGAATGTTGAACAATCTTTGTCTGAATCGATTCATTCTTCATGTAAATCAAATTTTACTCTCAAAAACCCAAAACTCCTTTTAGTGAAATGGATTCAAATCTTCCTTTTATTGATTTGAATCTGACTATCTTTTAATTGTTTTCAACATTTGTTTTACTCCAAACTTCACTTGTATATAAAACTCTCATTCATTAATTTCGTTTCAATGTATTATACATTTGTATGACTGCAACCAAACATTTGTATTTCCACCAAGAAGCATAATCACTCTCTTGCCTAAAACCAAACATACAATAATATGTTTATAACAGAAAACCAGCATGTAAACTCTACACTTTGGTAATTTTTTTTGGCACTTATGCCAAACACAATGCAACTCTATAGTATATATTATCTTTACCCTTCCTATACATAAAATAAGCCACTAAAAATGAGGAATCTATTTGCTCCACAATCTGCCATATAGTTCAATGACATAAAGTGGTTCCAAGTAGGCACCTCACAGAAATACCAACCCAAAGAAAGGGCATGACTTACCAAAATCTAATTATACCTAGAAAAAGAAAGATTTCGGAATTTAAAAATAAATACATGGCAGAAGTTGATCCACCTCAGTGGGATAAGGCTTGGTTGTTGTTGTATCTCTCAGTGGGATAAGGCTTGGTTGTTGTTGTATCTCTATGATTCATCTTCCTTGCATTCATTTTGCTTACGAAAGACGAAATGCTATTCAATCATCACAAGATTGAGCACAACTCATTGATTATTATTATTGTGGTGCATTGTATTTTGAACAGCCTTTACAGCTGCAACTCTGGCTGCATTTGCTGCTTTATTAGCCGCAGCTGCTACCTTGTTCACCATTTCATCCATCTTTGATATACTCGATGCTTTCTCCGCCGCACAATGAGCATCCTGTTCAAAATGAAACAAGTACTAAATATAACATTTCTCATAATTATAAAACTGTTTGGATGAACAATTTATTCAAGAGCTTATAGCATAAACATAAACGGTTTTTATATAAATGTTTTTGGTTAAAGTATCCATTATAATTATAAACATGTATTGTTCAATCATATATCAGCAAAAATACGAAAACGAATATTACCTGGACAGCTTTGGAAACCTTGGCATGGTCTACAGCACATGGAGATTCAGTATGATTGTCTTGCCTTTTAGGATTATCAAGAATCCCATTCTGCCAGTGGCCACACTGCGTTTCTCCATTTCGGAATGTGTACATTCCTAGCCCTTGTCTTCTTCCTTCGTGCCACGCACCCTCATATCTATGACCATTCTGAAATTGATAAACTCCAAAGCCGTGCATCATGTCGGCAAAATATTCTCCAGCATATATGTCCCCATTTCTGCAATAATAACATTAAAATAGCTGTCAAAGCTCCTTCCAGAGAGAAACTAGACCAGTCCTTCTGGTTTTTGACAGTAAATAGTATCAATAACTGACTGAACATCAGAGTAAAATACAAATCTATCATGTGACCTAATGCAACAGAATGTGACCTATAAGCATAATAATGCCAAATTAATATCCCCTAAACTTCTCATATGTGATTGTTGGCAAGAGGCCCGTCGTCTTTGAGGGTGTGCAAGACAGACTGCCGCACATGGCCTAAAAATTTCAGTGAAATGAATCAAACATGTAGTTCTAAAAACTAACATAAAACTAACATAATCATTAACTGAGTAACAATTGCCTATTCAATCCAAAAAACAACAGAACAAATCAAACAGGAACCATTCTGATAAGGAACAAAAAATTATAAGCTGAAAAATAAAACAAGATGAAAAACTAACCTGAAATGGTACCTGCCTAGTCCATGCTTGACACCCCATTTAAACTCCCCAACATAATGACTCCCATCACTGCAAGTATGTACTCCAAACCCATGACAGTGACCATTACACCATTCACCAGTATAAACATCACCCCCAAAAAACCTATAAATTCCAATTCCATGTCTCAACCCCTTCCTATATTGTCCACGATACCTACTTCCTCTAGCCCACGTTTCAACACCATACCCATCATATTTTCCATCAACCCAATCACCTTCAAATCTCCCACTCATATGAAAATGATAAACACCGCTCCCTGAACACTTCCCCTTATGAAACTCACCTTCATAAACATCTCCGTTACTATAAACTTGAACCCAAGATCCAGAATTTAAGCTCTTCAACTCCTCATGCTTCGACCCAATTGACCATACAACAGGTTGATGAGAATCCGTTGAAGAAAGGTTTTTGCTAAACGATCGTGTGAGGAACAATCGAATAGAGGGTAAACGAGGGAGCGCTAGGTTGATAGAAATAAAAAGCGCTGAAGACAAAAACAGGACCAAAACAAAATCTAGAAGAGTTGGTTGTGAAATGAGAAAGTAAAGAGAGGTTAAGGAAAGGAAGATGATGAAATGCAAACGAGTTAAAATCTTGAGAGTTGTAAACTTTGAGGTAAAGAGTGAAGTGTTATGATGGGTTTTGTGTGAAGGTGTTTGAGATGGAGAAGAAGGGTTATCATTCGAGAAGCGTTGTTCATTGTGAAAATGAAAGAGCGTTGGTGAATTTGGTGAATGGGGAGAAGAAAAAGGTGTAACTTGGATTGAAAAATGGGTTTGATTTTGAGATAAATCGGAAGAGAGATTCAGGTTGTGTTGTTTTCCGATATCAGAGTCAGATTTGTGAAGGTGACGCATTAACATAGCAAGAAAATGAAAAGGAACAGGTTTTAAGATTGTTGTTCTGGATTCTGTGTGTGTTTGAAACCGCTTTTGTGATGAAAAAGTGAAAAGAAACAAAGATGAGTGTTGTGTTTGGATTTTTGAGAGATTATATCAAATCCTAGGTTGCAACTAGGCAACTAGATAAACATGTTGAGATATGAATATAAATTAGATTAATTTAATTGGATATAAATAGATATAAATTATAGTAATATAGTTAATTGGATTAATTTAATTTTATATTTAAGTATTATCCGTTATTGGAATTGGGTTAATTGTTTTAGTCTAATCAATTTCATTCTTATCTTTATTTTAAGTATGAGTCCTTAAAATAAATAAGCATGCTTGAAGGATTAATAAAATGGTAAAATTATTGACCAAAATATATAGATAAAATAAAACCGTAAAATTTAGTTGTACTTCCCGTTACTATACATAAAAAGAAATTATTTATTTTTATTTGTAAAGTACTAAACATTTAAATTATAAAGGTGTTGTTTTCAACCTAAACATTTTATTTAGAGTCAACCAATCATACATCTTTGTATTTCTGTCCTATTAAATTGTAAATTTTAAATAAATAATATAAAATAATAGATTGATAAATTTTTATTTAATAATAATATAAATTATTTTATATTATTAATATATATTAGTTAAACTCTTTTATTTATAGAATATTCAAGATTATAAAAATGATAGTTTTAATATGTAATATTTCACTAAGTTTAAATTACTAGAATTCTTTATAAAAGAATAGTTATTTTTATTTTGCATAAAAAAATTAGGATAGGGAGAAATTTAATTAGGTAAGAAGGTGTATGAAGGGAGTTGGAAACTAGAAACCCAAAAATGTTCAATATCACATATTAGAAAAATAG
The DNA here is from genome assembly GCA_963859935.3 of Lathyrus sativus. Lineage (NCBI taxonomy): Eukaryota > Viridiplantae > Streptophyta > Magnoliopsida > Fabales > Fabaceae > Lathyrus > Lathyrus sativus. Next base: position 188,462 of record CAWUDS030002471.1, read on the forward strand.
GAGTTAAAAGTAAATAAAACGAGTAGGGGTGTTTGGTACGGTGTTTTGGTTAATATGTATAAGATGAATAGTGAGATTCAAAATTTGGGGTTGTCGGGTGTTTCAAAGTGGTAGAAGGATATTTGTAACTTAGATGTTGGAAAGTATGCCACAACAAACCAATATTCAATGAAATGGAGTATAAAAGTTTAATTTTGGATGGACTACCAACTCATAGTCATCATTGGTCTAAGGTTTGGTATAAGGCAATCCTCTCAAAAGTGTTTTGTTTGATGTGGAGATTGCTTAGTAATAGATTTTTTATAAAAGACAACTTAGCTAAAAAGAGAGTGTTAACAGATGGGCAGTTAGAGTGCGTCAGAGAGTGTGGGAGCTAGAAGTTAGTTTCTCACATCTTTTTAAGAATCTAGTATTTGCAGATGGGTGGAGTTCCTTATGCAATTGTTTGGAGTATCTTCAGATCTTCATAATATCGGGTGGAAGCACTTGGAACAATTTGAAAGTTTGATAGACAGTGGTAGAAAGGCATATTTCAAACTCTCAGTTATTTGGGTCGCTTGCATTTGAAGCACGTGGAAACATAGAAACAATAAAGTTTTTCGAAATTAGGAGATGTAAAGTGAAAAAATTATAGAGGAGACAAAAATAGCAACATGAAAGTGACTTAAAATAAATTCTAATTTAATATTTGATGACATTTGTTTTTGGTTCATGAATTCTAAGTCGTGTCTTAGCATCCCAATCATTTGATTAAGAGGATTTAGAGGAGTCATCTATAGTTTTGTCACTCTATTTTATCTCTGAGTTCTTTTCCTTTGTCGGGTAGTTTGGCGTTAGAGTCTGAGTTGCTTCCAGTTTGCAACTTTGTTGTGTCTTAGGTGTTTTTCGTCTCATGGGGATTGTTGTATCGCGAGCATTTTGTAGTAGCGGATTCTGTTTAGTTATGGGTTGTCTTCGTTTGTGTTGTTGTTGTGTTATTACATGGTCAATTTGGTGTTATGTGGTTTGCAATCGTGTTTGTCCCCAATCTGGTTAATGACGCATGATGAATCGTAGATGATCTCCTGAATCACAATGGAGACTTCATTAAGTAGGGTGTCCTAAAATGTTGGTTTTGTGCAATTCTGGTCCAGTTTCAACCGGAGTTTGTCAGCCTGTTGTAGGGCTGGAAGCCGTCTTCAAAGTTAATTTTGCATTCATCAGTTACTATGAAGCGGACACTCTGCTAAAGTTTTAATTCAAGTTTGATGCAGGAGGAGTATCTAAATTAGTCAAAATGGAGATACTTTTTTGAATTATTGTTTTGGTGGAATTAATTGGCAGCAGTCTATCTAGATCGTTAGTTTTTGTTAAAATTTGGTTGTTTCAAATTTGAATTTTATTTATATATTATTGGAGTGTTTGTAAGGAAATTTGTAATGAACTTTAAACTATGTTGGTATTTATAAAGAACAGTTTTGTAGATGAATCCTAATATTTAGAATTTTTTTTCTAAATAATCATGTTTTTCAAATTAAATACTTAAATAAACAACATTTCAAATTATTCATCAAAATAACCATGTTTCAAACAAACAAAAAATTCGCACATAAAAGGATGTGTCACTACTACTAGAGCATGCACTCAAAATGGTCATAAACGCCATGCCCACTTACACATGCAATACACATGCACCAATACCCTTAACGCATAAGTGCATTAGTTTTTTTTCTTTCTCAAGCATCTCCAATTACACGTTGCTCCGCAATCAAACATGTGTTTAATTTAAGGCAGACATTCATCTATTGAGAGTGCATGCAATAACCTTGACAACAGTTGGCAAGATCCTCCTTTTACGCATGTCTACTGCATTAGACATATTGCATAAAACTTTATGCAGGAGATCATAGACAAGATGCTTTAGAAAAAAGTAGTGGACGCAGGGTATGCGTTAATAGAACCATCATTCCAACGCTACCGCGAAGAGATCATATTGACAAATACGGATGTGTTAAGGTGGATTGGTAATATTCCACTAGAGAAGTGGACTAGGGCATTTGGCAATGGTCAATGATGGGCCCACGTGACAATAAATCTTGTGGAATCAATGAACTCTGTCTTCAAAGGCATCAGAAACCTACTGATAACTATGTTGGTGAGAGCAACATATTTTAGGTTTGGGTCACTGTTCGAGACCAGTGGTTCAAAAGGGAGTTCAGTGTTACAATCGGGGCAGTTGTTTAGTGAAAGTTGTGTGAAATTTATTAAGGTGGAAACTATCAAAGCTAACACACATGTCATTACAATGTTTGACCGCCATAGAGGTTGATTCAGTGTACAGGAGACAATATACCATAATTAGGGGAGACCAAAAGGATAATATCGGGTCGAATTAGATAGAGGTTGACGCAATTGCGTAAAGTTTCAAGTCTTCCCTATGCCTTGTACCCATCTCATAACAACATGTTCATATGCTCGTCAGGACCCTTCCAACCAACTATCATCCATTTACAAAGCCATAAATGTATTTAATGTGTACAACAATAACTTTCTGGTGGTAGCAAATGAGGATTATTGACCTACATATTAAGGGGACATATTTTGACTTAACAAAAATATGCGAAGGAAGAAAAGGGGTCGCCCTATCAGAATGCATATTCGAACCGAAATAGATACAACAAACAAAATGGTAAGATTATGTAGTACATGTCGTCAACCCGGACACAATCGTAAAAATTGTTTCAATGTTGGAGCAAACTCCACAATATAGTAATTGTATAAAATTTTGATATGTATTTTATTTTGTGTAACCATGAAATTTCATATTGAATACAACTTTCGGGTATAACAAAACGAATACGAGCATACATAAAATAACAACATGAACAATAAATAAAACGACTAAACACAACAACTTATCTAGGAGATTACAACCATAAGGACAATATCATTTGATCCATGCATCATAACACGACAATCACTGTCAATTCTAGCTGACTCCGACACACAATGTACTCCACTATTGTTTAACACCATAACAAGTCTTTCAATTCTTCTAATATTTTCACCGTCTTGGATGTCTTTGTCTAGCCAACGGATCAATCTCCTCTCAAGATGCTCTAAAGTCTTAGTGTTCCAAAAGTCAGATCTTCATCTAAAGTTTTAGTGGCGAATAAAAAAGATTAACATTTCTTTTAAGGATATAAGACATTTTAAATAAAAATTTAAGAATGAAATGAGAAGATGGATGACAAATGGTGGAGAATGAGACTTTGCTTAGTACGTCACATTTTCAAACTTATAGCTTATAAGCTCATATGATAATTTAGATATGTTTGGTAACAGTCTTTTCATCATGAGATTATTACTTATTTTACTAGCTTATTGCTTATTTTTTAAACGCTGTTTCAATTAGCTTTTAACTTATAGCTTATAACTTATCATCTTTTCTTTCATTTTTATCCTTATTATTTTAACAAAACCTCTTTTATCCTTTATAATTTATTTTAATTTAAAATAAAACAAATATGTATTAAATGAATTTTATGTCATTTTACATTTATAAGTTTGTTGAACCGTTAATTTTATTAAAGTGTTCAATTAGCTTATCAACTATTAGTCATCAACCATCAACTATAAACTACAACCTATCGGTTTACAACCATCAATCATAAACTATTAACTAACTTATCTATCAACTGCTATTTTTACCAAACATAATCTAAATAATTTATTTATAAATAAAAAAATATACTATCACATAGACGTCAGGGACAATAACACAAGAATATTACAACAACAATACATACGCCAGAGAGAATGGTGCATGAGTATTGCATGCACCAAAAGTTATAGAATCTAAGTTAAATTTTAAATGAATGCGCACAGCTAACAATATCGTCTCTGGTTAAGTATGATTTTTTTATTTGAAACATAATTGTTTTTATTATTGTTGGAGAATGTTGATTATTGATATAATAAATCCAATAACTTGGTTATTTAAAAAAGTTGGTAAAACTTACATCTAAATTTCACCTATTTTTTTATTATAAGACCAAAAATTTAACTCATATGAAGTCGCGCGCAAACCGGCGCGTGATAATTTAATTAACGTAACTATTTCATAGAACATCGATGACGTGGCAAAGTAGACCACGTACACGTGGCAACTATATCGACCCTTTATAACATTGAGTCATTGAACAGTCACATGGTTGTACTAAATTTACGGAAACGCCATTCTGCACTTTCCTTTTCACTAAGAAACGTAACAAATGGAAATTCCTACACTATGATTTAACAAAATACGTAACAAATGGAAAGTCCTAAATATCATTTAACAAGATTAATTTTTCTTTTAGTTAATTAATTAATGATAATTTATGAAATAAATTATACAAAGTTAAATATTTTTCTTATACTACTCATTTAACTATCCTGTTACTCATTAATAATATTATTTAAGCTGCCTTTCACTCTCCAAGTTGTAATTAAATTTGATAAAAAAATCAAATAATTTGACAATGACATAATACCTTTTTTTATTCATGTATAATGGTGTCATGTTATTCCATATAAATAATAATTATCAACAAAGATATTATATATCTTAATCAGAATTTGACTACACAACTTAATAATTACAATGACAACATTATAACAGCTGCCTAATATGAAAAGAACGAGAATCAAAGATTCAATGTATAATTAAATTTATATAAGATGTGATAAGAAATTTAAAAAGGGGTGAATCCTCCATGTGTACGTGAAGTGGTCTCATTTTGTTCTTATCCATTGTTTTTCATAGCCTCACATTACAAAAACCTAGAATTGTTGTCCTTATCCGTTTCTTTGATCTTATGTTTCGTTATTTCGGGATAGGGCATGGCGCCTTCATATGTCAATGTCCATGTTCTTTTAGCTTGTTCTTCAATCAAAATATATTCAAGAAAAGTAACGGGACAAATTATGAAAGAACAGCAAAATATAAAAAGAATACAACCTAGTAGTCTTGTAGTTTAGATTAAAGGAAAACTCTTTTCATTCAATTTGTTTCATTTTCATTATCTCTTTGAAAGTTATCTTCAAAAGCTTTTGATTTTTCTTGACTAAAAATATCTTCAATAGCTGACAACTTTAAATAACTTAATTATACAATTAAGAGGAACTTTGTAATTTTAGTGGCTAAAATTACATTACAATACGTGACCATCCCTATGTAAGATTATCATAGATTTTTAAGATTGTGAAAATGTTAGAACAAGTTTAGGTAAAGTGTAAAACTTTATATGTGATGCTTTGCATTGTTAATTGGCTCTTTGTAAAACTTTATATGTGATGTTTTGCATTGTTAATTGGCTCTTCTCTCAACTCAAGACTCTAAGAAAATATGTTCCACAGTTCTCGGTCTTAGAAATGTGAAAAAATAGTAGTTATTATCTTTTCTAATAGAGTTATGTAAGAGGAGTATATTTTAGAGAGAATTGTATTTTGTATTCATTGAAATCAACTATTATTGATACACTGCAATGCTTTATATACTGAAAGCAAAGCATAATAGAATGGTAGTTTCAGCATAACTAACTTTATCAGTTAGTTATGACTTACAACAGAATGCATAACTAACTCTAGTCTATACTCTAATATTTCCCATTCAAATGCTGCTACTCTGAGAGTTGTTAGTTGCAGCCTTGAAGTGAGAATTTGTCCACAACCTTCAAGTGATCTTTGAGAGTGAGAAATCTAGGAGCTGAAAGAGGTTTAGTTAAAATATCAGTTGTTTGTGAAATGGCTGAAATATGCTTGACTGCCAAGGTGTTGCTAAGCACCTTTTCCCTTAAGAAAAAGATATCTAGCTCTATGTGTTTGGTTTTGGCATGTAGGACAGGATTGTGTGAAAGAGCAACAGTGCTTAGGTTATCACAAAGCAGAAGAGGAGTTTGGGATGGAATCTGAAGTTCTGCTAGTAGTGATTTAATCCACAAAACTTCTGCAGCAGTACTAGCTAAACTCCTGTATTCTGCTTCAGTGCTAGATCTGGCAACTAGAGTCTGCTTTTTAGACCACTAGGAAACCAGATTAGAACCAATGAATATACAAGACCCTGATGTAGATTTCCTATCATCAGGGTCAGAACCCCAATCAACATCAGAATAAGTTGTGATAGACACAGAAGGTGAGGCAGTGTAAGGAGACATTTGCAGACCATGATGAGTGTACCTCTGAGGTACCTAAGTATTCTCTTAACTGCCACCCAGTGGCTTTGCATTGGTTGAGATAAGAACTGACAAGCTTTGTTGACAGCAAAACTGATTTTAGGCCTAGTAATAGTGGCATATTGCAAAGCCCCCACAACAGATCTGTAGTAAGTGGGATCTTGAAGGTAATTTGTCCCTTCCTTGGTGAGTTTGAGATTTGAAACCATAGGGGTGGGAAAGCTCTTGGCTTCACTCATGTTGGTCTTGACTAAGAGATCTCTCACATATTTGGTTTGAGAGAGAGAAACAGGCCACCTTGAGGTGTTTTGGAGACTTCAATGCCTAGAAAATAGTTTAGGTCACCCAGCTGTTTGAGGGAAAACTGGTTATGAAGTTTAGTGACTAGGGTCTGAATGTGAGTAGGAGAGTTGCCAGTGACAATGATGTCATCTACATATACTAGCATAAAGATGGTATAGGTAGATGTGGATAAAATGAATAGAGAGGGGTCACATTTGCTAGTCACAAATCCAAGTGAGTGGAGAGCACCTGTAAGTCTCTCAAACCAGGCCCTAGGGGCCTGTTTTAAACCATAGATAACTTTGTTTAGCTTACAAACTGAAGTGGTATCAGTGTGGACAAATCCAGGAGGTTGTTGCATATAGACTTTCTCAATGAGAATACCATTTAAGAAGGCATTGTTCACATCAAGTTGAGTGATTTGCCACTGCCTAGTTAGAGCAATAGAGAGCACCACCCTGACTATGACAGGTTTGACCACAGGGGATAAGGTTTCTTGGAAATCAAACCCCTGAATTTGATGAAACCCCTTTGCAACAAGCCTAGCTTTATACTTAAGGATAGATCCATCAGGATTTTGTTTGTGTTAGAACACAGATTGGTTCTTAATAATATCTCTATGTTTTGATGATAACTATTATGAAATTTTGTAGTTAAGAATTATGTACTCTAAAATTTTCTTAAGAATATTTGCTGCAGATATTAAAGTAAATATCACTCCAGAAGTAAATCAGATCTGAACATAAGAAATATGCAAGGCTCTGAAGCGTCAGAAGCATTCCTTAGAAGATTTTGAACGCTGCCATCAGAAGATCCTGAGCGTTGCCTCCAGAAGGATCTGAAGCAGAAGCTCCAGAAGAATCTGAAGCAAGCCAGAAGCATCTGAACCAATGAAGAATTCTGTATGAAGAGTTTTCAAGCATAGTTACTTCAGAAGACTCTGATAGTACTAACGCTGCTAGTACTGAGGATCTGACCCAAAACTCTGCTCTGAACTTATACACGCTAAAAGCACACTTGCTGCAAAGACTCTGATTCAGCAAAACTCTGATAAACATCAGAAGGCTCTGACCAAATTAGACTCTGATGATTCTTGCTGAAAATTGTTGAAGAAAAATTCAAAGATTATGTCCGTTGGAATATCCAAACGACTCTTTCCTTATTTATGCTAGACACAAGAACACAGAAAAAAGGATTTCTCTGTGCTTTCTTCTTCTAGGAAAGGTCACTTGATGTGAAGACAAAAAAGGATCAGACCTTTTGGTACACTCTTCTCAACGTGAAAAACTCTTGGATCACTGTGCCTATAAAAGCAAGTATCCACTCATCTTCTTTAGTTGATGTAACACTTGAAAAGAATTCATTATCAAGCTCTCATACAACTCATATATTCTTGTTAGAATTATTTCATTGTTCTTAATCTTAAGTGAAAAATCACAGTTGTGATAAAGCTTTATTAGAAGCATTTTAACACTTATATTTATTATTACATTTGATTGTAAGAAAACCTTAAGAAGATCCAGCTAGGATCAGTAGTTCTTGAGAAGACTTTGAACAATTGTTCTTAGTGCTTACTATTGTAATCAGTTGATTAAATAGTGGATTAAGTCATTGCTTGAGAAAGACAAACCACTCTAGAAAGGGTGGACTGGAGTAGTTGAGTTCAACGAACCAGGATAAAAATACTTGAGTTTTTACTTCTAAGATTTTACCTTCATACTTATTCAACCCCCCTTCTAAGTATTTTCTCACCTTCAGTTGGCATCAGAGTTTCGGTTCTGTGTGTGCTACCACTTCACAGTGACAGAAAAGATCCAGTGAGAAAAACTTTGATATATATTTAGTTGTTACTATGGTTGATACTTCAATATCTAACATTAACAACAAATATGAAGAAAGAGACAAAATAAGCATTAAACCCCCTATGTTTGATGGGGAGAAATTTGATTATTGGAAAGACAGGATTGAAAGTTTTTTCCTTGGTTATGATGCTGATTTATGGGATTTGGTCATAGATGGATATGTTCATCCCATTGATGGGAATGGAAAAAAGGTAGATAGAAAATCTATGACAGAAGCCCAAAAGAAAGAGTTTAGAAATCACCATAAGGCTAGAACAATATTGTTAAATGCAATATCTCACATTGAGTATGAAAAGATCACAAATAGAGAAACTGCATTTGACATGTTTGAGTCCTTGAAGATGACTCATGAGGGAAACTCTCAAGTCAAAGAAACAAAGGCTTTGACTCTAATTCAGAAGTATGAAGCTTTTAAGATGGAAGAAGTTGAATCTGTTGAAGCCATGTTCTCCAAATTTTAAATACTTACCGCTGGACTAAAGGTTCTGGATAAAGGATACTCTACTGCTGATCATGTGAAAAAGATCATCAGAAGCTTACTTACCAGATGGAGACCTATGGTGACTGCGCTGAAAATGGCTAAAAATCTGAACAAGATCTCATTGGAGGAACTAATCAGTTCACTGAGAAGTCATGAAATTGAACTTGAGGAAGACGAACCTCAAAAGAAAGGTAAGTCAATTGCCTTAAAATCTAATAAATCTGCTAAAGCATTGCAGGTAATAGAGGAAAGCTCTAAAGAATCCTCATCTGAAGATGAAGATGAATTATCCATGCTGTCCAGAAGAATAAACAAACTCTGGAAGCATAAAGGAAAGAAGTTCAGAAACTTCAAGAAGCCTGACCAAAGAAAAGAATCTTTTGGACACAGAAGATCTGGAAAAAAGGAGGTTGTCTGCTACGAATGTAAAGAACCTGGGTATTACAAAAATGAATGTCCAAAGTTATTGAAAGAAAAGCCTAAAAGAAAATCTGATAAGAAGAAGAAGGTTCTAATGGCTACCTGGGATGATTCAGATACATCTGAATCTAAATCTGAGTCAGAAGAGGAATGTGCCAATGTAGCATTGAAGGCTGACATAGAAGATCAGGAGGAAGGAATTTCAGGATCTGAATCTGACTCTGAATCTGACTCTGACGCTGAAGAAGTAATGGCTAAACTCACTAAAGATGAACTTATCAAAGTGTTATCAGAAGTTCTGAAGAGCTATAACAATATTAAGCTCAAATACAAGAAGCGTCAAAGCAATCTTGTATCTGAGAATAATATTCTCAAATCAGAAGTGGATGAGCTAAATGAAAAGAACTTAAAAATGAAAAATGATTCAGAATTAGCTCAACAAGACTCTGATTCTGAAACTGAGTCTGAATGCAAAAATATTTTGGAAAAATATGACTACAGCTTTCAGAAGTTTCTTGCTAAAAGCATAGACAGAAGCAAAATGGCTTCTATGATCTATGGAGTTAGCAGAAATAACATAAAAGGAATTGGATATAAATCTTCCTCTGGAAAGGATTTAAATCCAAAACCTGTTGATAAAATTATCATCAAGAAGACTCCTTTATATTCCCACTTTAAATTTGGTCACTTGAATGATATTTAACACACTCGTTCTGAAAAGAACATTCATGTGTTTAAATCTAAGGCTAGTCAGAATAAACCTTATGTTGAAAAACAGAAGTTTAGACAAACCTTCAGAACAACTAACCCAAAAGGACCCAAGAAGATCTGGGTACCTAAGAGTAAAATAATTCCTGTTGCAGATGTTCTTAGCAGCAAGGTCAGGACGCCAATCATGGTACCTGGACTCTGGATGCTCACGACACATGACAGGAGAAAGGTCTATGTTCCAACGTATGGAGCTTAGATCTGGAGGTAATGTGAAATTTGAAGGGAATCAGAAGGGCAAGATCATTGGATCTGGCACTATTGGAAATGGTAACCTTCCCTCTATTACTAATGTTTTACTTGTAGAAGGATTAAAGCATAATCTATTGTCCATAAGTCAATTAAGTGACAATGGTTATGACATAACTTTTAATAAAAAATGTTGTAAAGCTATTAGTCAAAAGGATGACTCAATCCTATTTAGTGGAAGGAGGAAGAACAACATTTATAAAATAAACCTTTCAGAACTTAAGGTTCAGAATGTTAAATGTCTCTTGTCTGTTAATGAGGAGCAATGGGTCTGACACAGAAGATTGGGGCATATTAATATGAGACATATATCTCAGATTAATAAACTTAATCTTGTCAGAGGACTTCCTAATTTAAAGTTCACCTCAGATGCTCTTTGTGAAGCATGTCAAAAAGGGAAGTTTTCAAAATCCTCTTTTAAATCAAAAAAATGTTGTTTCTACTTCCAGACCATTAGAATTACTTCATATTGATCTGTTTGGACCAGTGAAAACTGCATCCATCAGAGGCAAGAAGTATGGATTAGTCATTGTTGATGACTATAGTAGATGGACATGGGTAAAGTTCTTAAAACACAAGGATGAGTCACATTCTGTGTTCTTTGACTTCTGCAAACAAGTCCAGAATGAAAAAGATTTCAAAATTATAAAAGTCAGAAGTGATCATGGTGGTGAATTTGAAAACAAATATTTTGAAAAATATTTTAATGAAAATGCCATTGCTCATGATTTTTCCTGTCCTAGAACTCCACAACAGAATGGGGTTGTAGAGAGGAAAAATAGAACTCTGCAAGAAATGGCCAGAACCATGATCAATGAGACTAATATGGAAAAGCACTTTTGGGCAGAAGCAATCAATACAGCATGTTACATTCAGAAGAGAGTGTCTGTAAGACCTCTTCTGGAGAAGACTCCCTATGAATGGTGGAAGAACAGAAAGCCCAACATCTCATATTTTCATCCTTTTGGATGTATTTGCTATATGTTGAATACTAAAGAAAATCTGAACAAGTTTGATTCTAAAGCACATAAGTGTTTCATGCTTGGGTATTCTGAATGCTCTAAAGGCTACAGAGTATACAATACTGAAACACAGATTGTGGAAGAATCTATTCATGTTAGATTTGATGATAAGCTTGGCATTGAAAAGCCAAAGCAGTTTGAAAGTTCTGCAGATAGAGAAGTAATTCTCACAGACTCTGAAGACTCAGAGGCAGACAAAGCTCAAGTGAAGGAACCAGAAGCAACTCCATATGCAATTCCTTTGACTTCTCAGATGAATAACTTAAACATTTCTGAAGAATCAACTGTTAGATGATCATCTTCCAGAATCAAAGCTTCTCATCCAGAGAATGTTATCATTGGAAAGAAGGATGACCCTATCAGAACAAGGTCCTTCCGCAGATCATCTGAAGCATCATTATTTGGATTGGTGTCAGTAATTGAACCAACTTCTGTAGATGAAGCTCTGCAAGTCAATGAATGGATTATTGTCATGCAAGAAGAGCTAAATCAGTTCACCAGAAATGATGTGTAGGATTTAGTTCCAAGACCAAAAGGATTCAACATAATTAGAACTAAATGAGTCTTCAAAAACAAGCTTAATGAGAAAGGAGAAGTTGAAAGAAATAAGGCAAGGCTAGTTGCTCAAGGTTACAGCCAGCAAGAAGGAATTGATTATACAGAGACTTATGCTTCTGTTGCAAGGTTAGAGTCTATTCGTTTACTCATTTCTTTTGCTGCATAATATAACATCACTCTATATCAGATGGATGTTAAAAGTTCCTTTCTAAATGGTATTATAGAAGAAGAAGTTTATGTTCACCAGCCTCCTGGTTTTGAGAGTGAAAAATTCCCAGAACATGTTTTCAAACTTAAAAAATCACTATGGTTTAAAACAAGCTCCCAGAGGATGTGATAATTGGAAAGAAGGATGACCCTATAAGAACAAGATCCTACCTCAGATCATATGAAGCATCATTATTTGGTTTGGTGTTAGTTATTGAACCAACTTCTGTGGATGAAGCTCTGCAAGACAATGACTGGATAATTGCCATGCAAGAAGAGCTGAATCAATTCACAA
>CAWUDS030002472.1:0-43048 GCA_963859935.3 Lathyrus sativus
CGAGACGGGCAGAAAGGAGCATGCCATTTACTACTTGAGTAAAAAGTTCACAGACTGTGAATCTCGTTACTCGATGCTGGAGAAGACGTGTTGTGCACTAGCCTGGGCTGCCAAACATTTACGACAGTACATGCTCAATCACACGACCATGCTAATTTCGAAGATGGATCCAATCAAGTACGTCTTCGAGAAGCAAGCACTTTCGGGCAGGATTGCCAGATGGCAAACGGTGTTGACGGAATATGACATTCAGTACGTTTCCCAAAAGGCCATCAAGGGGAGCGTATTATCTGAATACCTTGCCGAACAGCCGATCGAAGATTACCAGCCGATGAAATTTGAATTCCCTGATGAGGATATCATGTTTCTCAAGGTGAAAGATTGTGATGAACCGTTGCCCGACGAGGGTCCAGATAGGAAATCCCAATGGAAATTGATATTTGACGGGGCGGTTAACTCTTATGGAAGTGGCATTGGGGCGATCATCACGACTCCCGATGGATCCCACATCCCGTTCACTGCGAGACTGACGTTTACGGTCACCAATAATGAAGCGGAGTACGAAGCATACATCATGGGTCTAGAAGAGGCAGTTGATTTGAGAATCAAGAACCTAGACGTATATGGTGACTCGACACTTGTGATTAACCAGATTAAAGGGGAGTGGGAGACTCGCCAGTCGAATTTGGTTCCCTACATGAACTACGCCAGAAGGCTGCTTCCGTTCTTTGATAGAGCGGAACTCCATCATGTGCCCAGGGCCGAGAATCAAATGACTGATGCCTTAGCCACATTGGCTTCGATGTATAAAGTCAATTTTTGGAATGAAGCTCCAAGAATTGTCCTTTCTCGTCTTGATAGACCTGCATTCGTCTTTGCGATCGAGGAAGCCGCCGACGGCAAGCCATGGTTCCATGACATCCAGACCTTCCTTATGACTAAGGAGTATCCGGCGGGAGCGTCAACCCAGGATAAGAAGACTCTGAGGAGGCTATCTGGAAATTTTTATCTCAACCCTGATGGAATTTTGTATAAAAGAAACCACGATCTTGTGCTACTCAGATGTGTAGATGAGAAAGAAGCGAGTATGCTCATGGAAGAAGTCCATGAAGGCTCATTTGGTACGCACGCCGGTGGGCACGCTGTGACGAGAAAGATCCTGAGAGTAGGATACTACTGGCTGACGATGGAGTCTGATTGCTTCAGATTCGCGAAGAGATGTCATAAATGCCAGATTTATACTGATAAGATTCACGTGCCGCCGTGCCCGTTAAATGTCATGTCCTCCCCGTGGCCGTTCTCCATGTGGGGCATCAACATGATAGGCAAGATCGAGCCCACTGCATCTAATGGTCATCGCTTCATTCTAGTAGCTATCGACTACTTCACCAAGTGGGTGGAGGCAGCCTCATATGCTAATGTGACCAAACAGGTGGTGGCTAAATTCATAAAGAGGGACATCATCTGTCAATACGGAGTTCCCGAAAGGATCATTACTGATAATGGTTCAAATCTGAATAACAAGATGATGAAGGAGCTGTGCCAGAGTTTCAAGATTGAACATCACAACTCATCTCCTTACCGGCCGAAGATGAATGGCATCGTTGAAGCGGCTAACAATAACATTAAGAAGATTGTGCAGAAGATGGTTGTGACCTATAAGGATTGGCACGAGATGTTGCCATTTGCACTGCACGGTTATCGTACAACGGTACGTACATCAACCGGGGCAACTCCTTTCTCACTGGTGTACGGTATGGAAGTTGTCCTACCGTTAGAAGTTGAGATCCCTTCTTTACGAGTTTTGGTTGACGTGAAACTCGATGAGGCAGAATGGATTAAGAACCGACTAAACCAACTCAGCCTGATGGACGAGAAGAGGTTAGCATCGATTGCATATGGTCGTCTATACCAGAGCCGAATGAAGAAAGCTTATGATAAGAAGGTGCGTCCTAGAAGCTTTCAGACGAGTGATCTCGTCCTGAAGAAGATTCTTCCTCCACACTCCGATCACCGGGGCAAGTGGACTCCTAATTACGAAGGTCCGTACATCGTCAGCAAGGTCTTCTCGGGAGGAGCCTTGTTGTTATCCACGATGGATGGCGAAGATTTTGCATCCCCGGTGAACGCAGACGCAGTTAAAAAATACTTTGCTTAAAAAATGACCCGCTGGAAAGAAAAAGAATATCCAGGCAAAAATGGGGCATCCCGGCGAACCATAAAAAAGGAAAAAGGTTCGGGCAAAAATTAGGGATATAAAAGAAAAGAATGTACACCCGCAAAGTCGAAAACCCGGAAGGGCGACTTTGGAAAAAAAGGGTATCCTGGTGAATCGAAAACTCGGAAGGGCGATTCAGGCAAAAGTTAGGGATTTGAAAAAGCAAATGACTGCGTTCTGCGTGTGGACTTTCATTGTTTAGTGGTTTGGAAGACCTGAGGGCCGTTTATCTGAATCAATCTCTTCTGAAGCTGAAGCACCGGAGAAGTATCAAAGACGAGTGGGTCATAGAGGGATCAACTCATGGTGTTCGTCTACGCCTCATTACCGACATTTGTGTATATACTGATGTATATTTATGTTTTATATTTGCGCAGCTTCCTCATTCCAAGAGCTTGCATCTGTTGTAAAATATTTTTACCCATTCAGGGGTTCATTATCAATAAAATGTATACTATTCAGCAATTCTGTTTGCCTGTTTAGCATTTATCTGTTTTGTTTGCGAAAAAGAACGCCGATGTTTTTGATAAAATGCGTATACATAAACTTACTGGCCTAGGCCACTGATTGTTGAAACAATGAATTGCTTGAACATTGTCACAAGATGATAACCTTGATAGGTCCCTTTGAGAAGGGTATCTTGTCCGTTTGTTTGTGTTGTTGCAGGTATAGCATATTCCAGGCAGTACGCCGTATGTTCCCCAAGCAGGATGATTCCTTCTACCCCAGTGAGTTCAGCAGCGTCTCCCCACGGAGCCTGAACATAGGACCAAGAACATTGATTTGTCTCCCCAAGCAGAGAAGACTCTCCCCAATCAGATGTATCCTGAAGGATCACCATCTCCCCAGCTGAGTCATGCGCTGAGGCGTGTGTTCATCCCCAGCACCAAGTCAGGGTGCAGTTTTCGTAGAAGACTATTCGCAAGTATTCAGCTTTGATAGTTCAAGGCTGAAGTCTCCAGCAGAGTTGAAAGTCCCCACAGAGTTGTGTTCTCCCCGACATGCAGGATGATTCCTACTTCCCCAGCCGAGTTTGCAAACCCCAAGAGAGTCGAGCCCTTGAAAGCCGTGGGGGACATGATTGGTTTTCCCTAGTAGGGTGTTGAATAGCTGATGCTGTATTTCCCCACCGGAGTTGTTATCTCTAGGAAAGCTTTTATCGCGAAGGATGCGCAGTTTATTGCTGTGATGGATGAGCGAGTCCAAGTTCTTGGAGAGCTTTGCTCCCCCGCAGCAGTCGACTGAAGTTTGTTTCCCCAGACGGGGTCCAATTGAGATTGGTGTAACTTCTTCTCCTTGGTAGGACGATTCCTCCTCCCCACCAGAGTGGTCCTTTCCCCTTGACAGGAGGATTCTCCCTTCAGCATTTATTTTGCTGATGGGGTCGTAGCATTTTGCATGATTGCATAACATTTACCCTAAACGCGTAACATTTCCACCGTGTGGAGCATTGCACCATTATCAAAGCATATGCATATGGAACATGAGCTAGGTCGTTACCATTCTTGTTTTGTAGGTGTTCCCCGACAGGGTGTCTGCTCAGGATGATTCCTGAAAGCTCAGAAGAGTTGTGTGGCTCAAGATGATTCTTGAATTCCCCCAGCAAAGTCGTTTGCCCAAGATGATTCTTGAATTCCTCAGGGAAGTTGATTGTTTAAGATGATTCTTAAAATCTCCAGTGAATTCGCCAGAGTTGGTTGCTCAAGTTGATGCTTAGAGTCCCCAGCAGAGTGATTGCTCAGGATGATTCCTGAAATCTCCAACAGAGTTATTGGTTCAGGGTGATTCTTGAAGTCCCCCGCGAAGTTGTTTGTTCAAGATGATTCTTGATTTCCTCAGCAGAGATGATTCATCCAGAATTATTTCTGGATCCCCGAAGTAGAGTTACTTGATAGTTCTCCAGAATCCCCAGCGGAGATGCGTCATCCCCAGCAGGTCCTAAACCGAAAAGTTGAAACTTCCTTTGAAGACTTGATGATTGAAGTCCAGTGGCGGTGCCGAAACCCCAGACTTACTGACGAAGTCCGGCTAATGCCCAAAAATTCCTTTGAGTGCCCGACGGCATAATTAACCTGATTGTTAAAAAGTTCCTAATGACCTGATGAGTCCCGAGGAATTCTTCTGCAGCAGTGCCGCAGAATGCCTGACGGCAATATCAGCCATGTATCATCGGTTACCGTGTGACCAATTCCTCAGCAGAGTTGTCGTCCAACTGTCATGCTCAGTTTTGAAGATGTTTCTACCAATCGGAGTACTGTTTATCCGTCCGGTTGGCAAATCACCAGTTACCGCGTAATCGATGATCCCTTGACGATTTGAGGATGCAATGGTATCAGATGTATCATAGAATCATCTTGACGGAGGTTCAGATCATTATTTCTCCAGCTAGTTGTCGTGCAACCATTATTTCAGTTTCCGAAGATTTGTCCCCATCAGAGTACCGTGTACTTGTGCAGTTGGCAAATTTCTGGGTTTATTGGTATTCAACCGTCTTTTACCTTGATTGTTTAAGAGCCGTTCGCTTCTCACCCAGTCAGGTCCAAGCCGCTTGAATAGGGGCAGCTGTTGCACCCCAAAATTTGCCCAACATTTCTTCACCTAGCTTGTGTTTCATTTCATTCACATTAGCATTGTCATTTGCATTTCATTGACATGTATGCAGGAGATCAAGAGGTAGGATTACCAATTAAGAGCTACATAAGACTTTGAAGCTAGCTGGGAGGCTTATTCAAGTGTTCAAGGGTTGATATCCTTGTTAGAGAAGTTGAAAGAGCCTCAGAGAGGGTGGTTGAAACCAAGAGTGTGTGTCCCCTGACTTGAAAGTTGTGGAAAGCCATCAGATGATTCTGAAGCCATGAAGTTGGACTTGAGGTCTTGAGAGAGCTCATGAGAAGTATTGAGGATCACTTTGAGGACTAGACAGGTCCTTGTGCAAGATTAAGAAGCCTCAGCCATGAGTGGTGCAATTAGGGTTTGACAGGGTCAACCCTAAGTCAACTGATGATTTGAAGAAGGTTGAGACCTAATCCATGAGCTATGTGATAATGGGTTGATGCATTGAGATGCTATAAGGATGATTCCAAGGTCAACTCATCATGATTGAAGAGTTTGAGAAGTTTCAAGCTAGGGTTTCTAAGGCTTGACAGTGTAAAATCCCCTAGCTTGACCCCTATCTTCAAGGCAATTTAGCTCAAGATGTGATTGTCATCTCATCTTTCCCCCAACATGAATGTTGCATAGCATGATCTTAGCTTTAATTCGAGTGCTAGAAGTCCTTGATAGGATTTGTAGAACTCAAGTTATGACTTTGACAAGTTACAAGTCATCTGAGGTATGTGAATTTGGAGCTTGAAAGTTGTCCAACTTGCATGACACTTTTTCCCTAGAAGGATGATTCCTATGAACCTTTGGTCAACATGAATGTTGTTCCTTATCCTCTTAGCTTTCTATAGAGTACTAGAAGTACTTGATAGGATTTGTAGAACTCAAGTTATGGCTTTGACAAGTCAAGGGTATTTTGGGTATTTGAAGATTACAGGTCATTTCAAGCATAAGGCTATAACTCCTATTTGCAAGCTTCAAATGGGAAAATATCCAACATCAAACTTGTTCAAAATGATGTTTTAAGGCTAGAAAAGTGGTCATGAGAGGTTGGAATTGCTTGTAACTCAAAATTGCAAAATTGACTTAAAAAGGAAGAATTAAAGTTCATTAAAAGGACCAAATTTGTGATTTTTCATTTGATGACCAAATGAAACAAACCTATATGTCATTTTGATTGTAAAATGCATTTTAAAGACAATGGAAATGGCACTTTTTTCATTTGAGGTCAAAATCATGGAGTTTCTTTTGCTTGCTTAAGACTTAAGTAACATATGCCAAACTTCTCATAAGATCAAAACCAAGGTACAAACACATCCTAGCACTTTCATAATCTCATTTGGAGAGAATTTGGATGAAGAGCATAATGAATACAAGCTGCTGCAAGGACTGTCATATAGATAGCATATCATGAGATTTCAAGTGAGATGAGATATTGAAATACTCATTGGATTGATCTAGAACTTTCTAGATCATTCAGTCGTGTTCTATATATGATTATGAAGTGGTTCAGAGTGAAGGTTGGTGAG
Source organism: Lathyrus sativus (assembly GCA_963859935.3). Taxonomy (NCBI): domain Eukaryota; kingdom Viridiplantae; phylum Streptophyta; class Magnoliopsida; order Fabales; family Fabaceae; genus Lathyrus; species Lathyrus sativus. The sequence continues at coordinate 6,349 of CAWUDS030002472.1, forward strand.
AATTGAGAGAGGAGAGTGAGGTTGCATTGTGAAATTTCTTCTTGCAAATCAAAATCTGTTACAAGGTTTGAAGCCATTTCAATCCAAGATATTGATCCCAATAGCTTGCTCTAGGGTTAGAGAGTGATTCTAGATCAAATTCAAGGCAAGATCGTGGGAGAATTGGGAGTTGGCACTTGGATTTCTTCACCTGCAACTCATAGTCGGGTTCAAAGATTCAGAGTATTTCAATCCATTTGGTTGCATACAGAACCTTCCTTGGAGGCTAGTGAAGGAGTCTGCAAGTTCTTGAGGGTTGATTTGAAGATTCAACCACTCTGTTCACACGATTTTACCAAGTATGCAATTCTTATTCCATGGCTTAATTTAAGTAGAATTAATAGGAATTGTTATGTTAGATGCATTGTAGATTGATGTAGGAAGGTTTCTGGATCATCAATTTGGAGATTAGTGACCAATTAGGGTTTATGCAATTTTCGGTTGAGATCACGTTCTTGCAAATCTTGAACTTTTAGAATGATTAAGTAGCATAGGAAGATTCCTTGTGAAATTTGGGACAAGTTTCGTGTAGAGACCATTTGAAATGGAGGATTCTAGAGAGAGTTAGGGTTGAGGATGGTTGATCGGAGAAGTCACCGGCGGTGACTCTAGCGCGCGCAGATGGAGGGAGTTCAGAGATTCAAAAGGTTGAAGACAACCTTAGGGCCATTGGATTGGGCTGAGACCTTTGACCAGATGAGGATCCAACGGCCACGCGTGAAGGAAGTTTAGTGAAGGATTTCTGAGTTGGGATTCAACGCAGCGTTTCATTTATTTGATAGTTTTAGGCCTAAGTCAATAGTTGATACTCACACCCCCTTTTTGGGCCCAACCCTGAGATGAACTGAATTTTGTTGCTACCTGCACCACGCGTTTATCATTTTCTTTTGATTTTATTTTAATTTCTCATTTTATTCATGGTTATTGGAAAATTCATAAAAAATTGAAAAATGACTCAATTAATTCCATTCTTTTTGCCATGGATTCATGATTGAATCTAGTTTTTTTTAGATAAAAAAATATTAATATTCCATGCATTTCCGATTTTATTAGCATTTTTTACATTTTAATTGATATTAAAATGACCATGGTTGATGCTTGATCTTGTTGAATTTGGTTTGATCATTTGATGATGGTCCTTGCCCTGATTTTTTGTATGTAGCTAGCATAGATGTACATGTTCCCCCTAGATTTTTATCACATTTTTGTGATGAATATAAGTGGTAGTTTTAGGTTGAAACTTTAAGGGCTCCATTTTTAGGGTTTATGTTTAGTACCTTATGATTTAGGTCTTATTTCTAGAACTTGGTGGATGATTCAACCTCTGATTTTTGTATTGTAGATTCATGATTGAATTAGGGTTCCTTAGGAATTTTTGTAGTAATTTACAATGTAGTTTACTATGTTTGTTTGATTTTAGTTTAGGTACTAACCTTAGATGATTCTAATGCACTAATTCAACTAGAATGACTTCTTTAGCTCCCTTAGATTAGGGTTTTGCCTCCCTTGCTCTTGGATGATGTTGAAGACAAGTTTGGGCTATCATGGAATGCTTGAAGAAGCTTGGATGTGAGGATCTTCCCTTCTTTTGGTGTAGTGTTGATTAGGTGTTAAGATTAGGGTTTGTAGGCAGAGCTTCTAGATAGATTCTCTTCCTTCATAAACATGGAAGATGTTGATCACTTCCATTCTTCCATATGATGTAAGGTCCCTTTGTAAAGGCCTCATCCCTCCTTTAGTAGGATGTGTGGCTCTTTACAAGTTGGTAGAACCTTTGAGGGTCCCTTTCTCTGATGATAGGATGCTTAGTGGTGACCTTTGGTTTTCACTCTGCTACCAATCATCCAAACTTTGCTCTTGTTAGATGAATCTTTCTCCCTTGATAGAGGATGGAGTTCCTTGCTTGAAGAAGCTTGAAGGCTAGAAGTTGATACTTCCCTGTGTTTGAAGACTACCTTTGGAGCTGAAGCTTAAGGATCAAGAGGAGCAAGTTGATGCTTGTGGGAAGAAGATTAGGCTGAGATTGAGTGAAGAGTTGAGGCTTGAAGAAGAAAGAATGAGTTGACACTTATGTTGATACATTGAGAGCCTGCAGGGGCCAAGTTGATACTTGATTTTAGGGGTGAAGCCTGAAATTGGAATTTACTGAAGAGCTGAAGCTTGAAGTTGAAGGAGAGGGATAAGTTGATACTTATGTTGGATGTATTAAAAGCTCAGAGAAGCAAGTTGACACTTGCTATTGAAGATGATAGCCTTGAAGAGTGGTTGAGGACTAATGACTGAACTGATGTCAGAGGTTGCTTTGCTGTGAAGCTGTGGGAGTGGTTGACCTGCTTTCTTTCTTTGTCTGTTTGCTTGCTATGCAACTGTATTGATGTGACTTGTTTGATTTTCCTGATGCATTAGAATAAGTTCATCTCTAGACTGATGTAAACTAGGAGCATGATTGCACTAGAGGTTGAGTTGCTCCCTCTGCTTGTATTTTTACTGTATGGCTTTGCTTGCGGGTATTCGGTAGAGCTCAGCTCCCTTGCCTATGTGGTTTGTGGTTTGCTTGATGGCATTTTACTTCATTTCCTCTGTATGATTGCAGTTTATATTTTGCTTGATAGCATGTTATTTCTTATGATTGCAGTTATTCATATCTGGCTTGAGGTTGAGATGAGCTTGTGGAGGCTGATGCCTCACACACATTTCCTCCCTCACTTGCATTGCATGCATTTTACAGTCGTTTACTGTTTACTGTTTAAGCTGATGCTTTATCTGTTTCTGTTTATCATTGACATGATCCCTTAGGAATCTCATTTCCTTTGATAAGGAAGTGATGATTAGAACTCTAGGTTGAAACCTATGCATGACAACTTCTAGGAGTCCCCTGTTTCAAACCTCAACCATAGGATGAATCTTTGGCATGACAACATTAGGACTTGATAGTCTCCCTCTTAGTTGTCCCTCTCTCTTCTCATCTCAAAACAAATCAAAATACAGTAATAAAGGTTAACTGACGTTGTACGTTACGAGCCTTAAGCTATCTGAGAAAGGATTGTTGGAGAGTTTCTTTTCAACAGTCTGGATGTTTAGTATGGCACCCTTTGGGTGACATGCGACACATTCACTCTCAGGTCATAGTCTCTAGTGCGATATTGGTTGCAAACATCCATAAAAAACAATTCTTCCGTAAAAGACAGAAAACAAACTGCAAACGTTTTTGCCCCGTGGGCCCATAATTCAAAGGAAGCTTTTCTGAAGAAAAGAGTGTCGTTAACTTTCAGTTCTACCGCAAACGATAACGCCTAAGTCTCCAAGGGTCGAGCTGCGTACGCCAAACTGCTGGAACTGTTTGTTAACCCTACTCGAAAAAACAGATGAATCTGAATTCCCGTAATCCGTATTATCCTGAACCACGTAAGCTTTGATCTCTCATACCTGTTGAGAGTACGTAGGCACAATACTGATGTATTGGCGAGCCATCTTCCCTCATCCCATAACCCGTAGTTAGTCAAACTACGCTGACTCTGATTTCTCATTCTCTGATGAGAATACGTAGGCATAAAGCGCGACGATTTTCCGAGTCATTTTCTTTTCTTTTCAGACCAGCCTTGATAGGTAGATAGTTAAACAACCCGTCAGATAAACATAACAAGCATGGATCCCATCGAGTACGATGGACATGAGGGGTGCTAATACCTTCCCCTTGCGTAACCGACTCCCGAACCCAGACAATGGTTGCGAAGACCTTGTCTTATACCTTTTCGTCAGGTTTTTCCGATCGTTTCCTTTCTCGCTCTGAGGGATAAATAAAGAAAGGTGGCGACTCTTCTGTTTTGCCGGCACCTTGATTTCGCGGTAGCAACACTCATGATTTCTCCTGTCCTAGAACTCCACAACAGAATGGAGTTGTAGAGAGGAAAAATAGAACTTTGCAAGAGATGGCCAAAACCATGATCAATGAGACTAACATGGCAAAACATTTTTGGGCAGAGGCAATTAACACAGCATGTTACATTCAGAACAGAGTGTCAATTAGACCTCTTCTGGAAAAGACTCCTTATGAATTGTGGAGGAATAGAAAGCCAAACATTTCTTACTTCCATCCTTTTGGATGTATTTGTTTTATGCTGAACACTAAAGAGAATCTTAACAAGTTTGATTCTAAAGCACAAAAGTGTTTCATGCTTGGATATTCTGAACGCTCTAAAGGCTACAGAGTATACAATACTGAGAAGTTATTCTCATAAAATCTGAGAAACCATAGGTAGAGAAAGCTCAAGAAGAAGCTACGCCAGATGCAACTCCATTAGCTGCTCAGATGAATAACATGAATATTTCTGAAGAACCAACAATTAAAGGATCATCCAGAATCAAGGCTTCTCATCCAGAAGAAATGATTATTGGGAAGAAAGATGACCCTATAAGAACAAGGTCATTTATCAGATCATCTGGAACATCACTTCTTGGGTTGGTGTCTATTATTGAACCAACATCTGTGGATGAGGCTCTGAGTGACAATGATTGGATACTTGCAATGCAAGATGAGCTGAATCAATTTACAAGAAATGATGTGTGGGATCTGGTCCCTAGACCAAAAGGTTTCAACATTATTGGAACAAAGTGGGTATTCAAAAATAAACTAAATGAGCAAGGAGAAGTTGTTAGGAACAAGGCAAGGCTGGTAGCTCAAGGTTACAGTCAACAAGAAGGTATTGATTACACTGAAACTTATGCTCCAGTGGCAAGGTTAGAATCTATACGCCTTCTTATTTCATTTGCTGCACAACATAACATCACTCTATATCAGATGGATGTTAAGAGTGCCTTCTTAAATGGTATTATAGAAGAAGAAGTTTATGTCCATCAACCTCCTGGTTTTGAAAGTGATAAATTTCCAGATCATGTTTTCAAACTCAAAAAATCTCTTTATGATTTGAAACAAGCTCCCAGAGCTTGGTATGAAAGATTAAGTAATTTTCTTCTGGAAAAGAACTTTATCAGAGGCAAAGTGGACACAACTCTTTTTTGTAAAACATTTAAGAAAGATTTACTAGTGTGTCAAATTTATGTGGATGATATTATTTTTGGATCTACCAATATTATGCTGTGAAAGGAGTTTGCTTTGTCTATGCAGGCTGAATTTGAAATGAGCATGATGGGAGAACTTAGATTCTTTCTGGGAATCCAAGTAAATCAGACTCCAGAATGCACATATATTCACCAGACTAAATATGTCAAAGAGCTTCTGAAGAAATTCAATCTGAATGAAAGCAAACTGGCAAAGACTCCAATGCATCCTACAAGCACACTTGGTAAGGAAGAGGTAAGTAAGAAAGTTGATCAAAAACTTTACAGAGGTATGATTGGATCTCTCTTATATTTGACTGCTTTAAGACCTGATATTTTTTTCAATGTATGTCTGTGTGCTAGATTCCAATCAGATCCTAGAGAATCTCACTTAACAGCTGTTAAGAGGATTATAAGGTATCTAAAAGGTACTACTAATGTGGGTCTGTGTTACAGAAGATCTGATGAGTATAAATTAGTTGGATTTTGTGATGCTGATTATGCTGGAGATAGAGTAGAATGTAAAAGTACTTCTGGAAGCTGTCAATTTCTTGGAAGTCATCTGATCTCTTGGTTCAGCAAGAAGCAACCCATTATTGCACTTTCAACTACAGAGGCAGAGTATATAGCTGCTTCTAGTTGTAGCACCCAGATGCTCTGGATGAAAAGTCAACTGGAAGATTATCAGATTTTTGAGAGTAACTTTTCTATCTTCTTTGATAATACTTCTGCTATATGCTTATCTAAAAACCCCATTTTACACTCTAAAGCTAAGCATATAGAGATTAAACATCATTTCATCAGAGACTATGTTCAGAAGGGAATTATCAATTTAAACTTTGTAGATGCAGATCATCAGTGGGCTGATATCTTTACAAAACCCCTTGCTGAAGATAGATTTAAATTTATTTTGAAGAATATAAGTATGGAATTCTGTCCAGAATAAAATATTCATCAGATGAAATTTTTCTTCAGATGATAAATGTATAAACTCTGAAGTATTTCTTTTGTTGAATTCTGTATTTATTTATTTGTGTGTAAATCTGAACTAACAAGGCTCAGAGGATCTGAACGTTGCCTAACGTTTCATTTCTCAAAGAGTTTCAGAGGCACATGCAAGCAAACACGTGTAGCTCAGAATCTGGAAAGGTAGAGTGCACCATACTGAATTGGCGTTTGAGGTATTGCTTTGAAAATCCAAAATCTCTTGATTTCCCCCCTTCTGTCAGAATCTTAAATGTTTGATATGATTTTATTCTTTGCATTAATTGCTTGATATGATTATGTTTCACTTCATTCAATGCTTGTGTGTACGCGTGAGATTGTGTGTCTTTTTGCATGCCAAAATTTCTCTATAAATTCTCACAACACTTCACAAATCACACTTTACACTCTTTTTATCTCTCATATGCATTTCTGTCTTCTCTATTGCTTCCATCTTATTTCAAAACCCAAAACCTCTCGTAAACCCAGACCCATCTCAAGAACATCAATGGCTTCACCATCTTCAACATCTGCTCAAATGCAAACTTCAACTGTTGTTGCATCATCTCCAAATGCTGTTGGTTCATCCAAAACTGTTGTTGTGTACAACGCACCTATGAGAACTCTTCTCACTCCAATTAAAGAACTTGAAGTTCTGTGTGAGAACTTTGTGTATTTTGAATCCATCAAAGAAAATGGTTTTGATCTCTATTCAACCATCAAAACTCATAACTGGGAAAAGTATTTTGACAGGATGATGGGTCCTGTTTATCCAACCTTAGTGAAGGAATTCTGGATACACGCTCAAGTTTGCCCTAAGTTCATTCATTCTTCTGTTCTTAGAAAGGAAATTGTCATCACTGAAAAATTAATCAGACAACTACTTGAGTATAAGGAAAATGAAGGAATCACAAGTATGGCTACTGATCGTGTGGATTTGGCTGACATTTTTCAAGAAGTTTGTGTTTCTGGGGAACCATCCAACAAGGTCAGAGATCTGAAGCCTGTTTACAGAATCTGGGCCAAGATCTTCATGAGTTCTATCTTTCACAGAAAATCTTCTAACTCACCAGATTATGTGAACTCAGAACAAATGTACTTCATGTTCTGTATGAGTAAAGGAAAGAAGGTGGACTTACCTTATCTTCTGTTCAGTCATCTTCTGAACCATATCAAAGAAACAAGAGAAGAAGTAAGGGTTAAAGCTGGAAAAATCAGAACTTGGATCCCTATGGGAAGACTGATATCAAACATTCTAATAGAGAATGGTCTTGTGAAACATCTGTTTGATGCTGGAGTGATAGATGATCTGTCCTATGTTATAGGATCTGTCATCAATGGGAACACTCTGAAAAGAATGAAGGTCATTTCAGAGCTTGCTGGAAAACCCAAGAAATTTGACTCTGAGGACGTCAGCAGAAGGAGAATTCCTTTAGCATATTTTCCATTGTTCAGTGCAGATGAACCTAGGAAAATCATTCTGGCATACATTGCTGAATGTTTACGAGATGGTACTCCTCTGCCTGCTAACATAGTTCAGAAGGAAGGAGAAGTTCTGCCAAATCTTTTGAGAGAAAGGCGCAGGAAGAGAAAAGCTGAGGAAGGATCTGTTGCACAGCCTAAGAGGAAAGCCTCTGATGTTGCTGACAAGCCTGAGAATGACAAGAAGCAGAAAGAAAATCCTTCAGAAGCTAGCTTGGAGGAAATAAGAGCAACTATTCAACAGGTATTAACATCTGATCCCAAACCTCTTTTCCCTTCACCCTCACCTTCACCTCCACCATATCCTTCTAAATCATCTGAACCTCATTCATCTGAACCCATTTCATCTCCTCACAAACATTCTCAACCATCTTCTGTTCAACTACAATCTGAACCCCCTCAACAAAAATCTTTTGAACAACAACCCTCTCAACAAACACAATCTGAACCACAAAAACAACAACCCCCTCAACAAACACAATCTGAACCACAAAAACAACAATCCTCTGAACAAAAAAAACAATCTGAACCACTATCTTCTACTCAACCACCAGAAGAACCAATCATCCAAAATCCTGAACCATCTGTCCAACAACCATCTGAAGACATTCTGGATGTGCAACCTATTGTAACCATGTATGTCATCTCTTCAACTTCATGTCATTCAACTGAATCATCTGATTCTGATGAATCTGAAGTCCCCTCACCAACTATCTTACAAATTCCTGATCCTTATAAACCATTACCATCTGACCTACCTGCATCTGACAACCCTCTACACTTCAAATTCAATTTCACATATTTTATACCACCCTCATCTGATGTTGTTACATCAACACCATCTAATGATGACACCTCCATCCCTCAACTCACCATACCACAAACATCCATACCACAACCATCTGAACCATAACCATCCATACCCCATCAATCTGAACAACCACCATCTGAACAACCACCATCTCATCACCCACCTCCTGAACAAATTAAAACACCTCCTGAACCATCACAACCAGTCACCATAGAAGACTTTCTGAACCCCAAACCCAGATCAGATGTTTCTACTCTGTTCAAGAATTTCAAGAAGGAAATACGTATGGGGATTGCTTCTGTGGAGAAAGAGTGCATGGCTAGTATGGATCCTGCTGAATCTGAAGCTTCTTGGAATAGATTCATATCTAAGTTCAACTCCGCTGCATCTGACCTCAGAGCACTCTGTGCTGATGATGCAAAGGCTAAGTTTGCTGAAATGGTCAGACAGACTCTGCTGAGCATTATCACAACCCCAGTGCTGCTTCTGGAAGATGCTCCTACTGAAGATTCTGCAATGATAGAAGATACTCCTGCATCTGACATGGAGATTGATCATCCAATGGCAACTGCATCTGCTTCTGAACCTTCTGCATCTGAGATGAAGACTGAGATTTCAGATGTTGTCCAAGAAGTCAAGGAAATCAGAACATGGATAATAAAACAGGAACAGACCACTGAAGAGATCAAGACTTGGATGGCTAAGCATGAAGAGTCCACTGCTAAGATTACTGATCTTCTGACCTTGATTGCTTCTCGCCAGCCCTAGTTTTCTTTTTCATGTCTTTGCATTCTGTTGTTCTATTTTCTATCATCTGTTGTATGAACATCTTATGCTTTTTGTGCTACTTTGATCTGAATGAATCTAGCTGCTATGTTTTTCATTTATGTGTTGTGTTTTTCTCTTCTTCTGTTATCTTTTCTGTCTTTAAAATTCCTTTTGATTATGACAAAAGGGGGAGAAAGAGAATTTGATTGTTCAATCCATAAGCAATACTAAAATGAAATTCAGACATTGTTTTAATCTAACATTGAATCTTAAGACTTTCAGATCTTATTAATTCATCTGACAAAAATGATCTGAAGTTACCCTGAGAATTACCCAACCAGGATCTGATCCTTGAAGCAAATTTGACTCTGAATCTGGAAGATTTACCAGACTCTTCATTTTGAAAGAAATCATCAGACTATTCTGGAAAGCATCCAGGCTCTGATTCTTTCTCTCAACAAGGATTTCTACCAGGTTCTGAAATATACTCAAGCAAAAAGGGAAGTGTTCTCTTCTATTAGAGTATTAATTTCAGGGGGAGATTCTTAATCTCAGGGGGAGTTATATATTTTATTTCTCTTTATTGAACAAAATTCCCTATGTTTTGTCATCATCAAAAAGGGGGAGATTGTTAGAACACAGATTGGTGTTTCTTATATCTCTATGTTTTGATGATAACTTTTATAGAATTTTGTATTAAGAAAATATACACTCTAAAATTTGTTCAAGTATTATTGTTTCAGGTATAAAATTAAATACTCTTAAAGAAGCAAAATACATAAGTACAAAGAAACTATGCAAAGCTCTGAAGCATCAGATGCAAGACTATTAGAAGATTCTGAAGCACTGCCAGAAGGATCTGAAGCAGAAGCTGCAGAATGATCTGAAGCGCTAATGAAAGAAGTGTACAAAAGTTGAAAGTTTTAATCTAATCAGACTCTGAATTTCTTTTCACTGCAAGATCAGAGGCTTTGATAATCATACTCTTATCATTAATATTCACGCTCTTAGCACATATTGCTGCATACTCTAATGAAGACTTTGATCAAGATGAAGACTCTGATCAAGATGAAGACTCTGATCAAGATTAAGACTCTGATACATTAAGATCTGATCATCTATCAAGGTTCTGAACTTCTCATTCATCTTAAGCTCTAATCATCTTAAAGCATTCCATACCTTTTAAGCTTACTACAAGTTCTGAAGTGCAGATTATGAAGACTTCATCTTGAAGGAAGCTTGTTGAAGAAGCTGTAAACTTGATTAGACGTGGTGCTACTTCCAAAGTAACCAATGGATAATTTGTTTGTCCAAAGAAGTGACGTGGTGCAAATCCCAAGGCTTCTACAACCATACCTTTCTGCATAAGGCATATCTCTGCCCATACTTTTGGTGATGAAAAGTCTTACAAATTTAATATTATATTCAGCTGCACATCACTCAAGGCATTTGAAAAAAGCTATAAAAGGAGAAATACTTCAACATTTTGAGGTTGCTAATTCACCACTCACCATTTGCTCATTGCAAGTTCACTCAGAAAGAAATACACGCTTGATTCATAAAAGAGAAAATCTCACAAGATCTTATTCATTTGATCTTTCATAAAACCATATAGTTTTTTTGTTGTACTTAATCTTAAGTGTAAACATCACAGTTGTGATACAGCTTATTAGAAGCATTCAAACACTTGTTAGTTTACATAAATTTGTAAGAAGTTCCTTAAGAAGACCAAGGTGTGGTCAGTAGTTCTTGAGAAGACTAAGACAGTTGCTCGTAGTGCTTTCTATTGTAATCAGTTGATCAATAGTGGATTAAGTCCTTGCAGAGAAAGGCAAATCATCTTTGATAAGGTGGACTGGAGTAGTTGAGTTCAATGAACCAGGATAAAAATCTTGAGTTGTTTTTATTTCCATTTTTCTTAAAACTCTTATTCAACCCCCTCTTCTAAGTGTTTTTCTCACCTTCAACAATACCATATATTTAGCAACATAGCAACATAGAAACATAGTTAATATGTAATGCAATGAGACTTACAACCTGGCTCAATGCATATACATGTAGTACCAATTTTCGTGAAAACTCAAGTTCACCATTCTGATCCCCACCTCCTAGGATCAAAACCACTCATTGATCCATTACCTCCGGAATCAGCTACCAACCCAATCCACACAATGGGATTTTAGGCTCATCAACAACAGATCATTGTCCACAAATGTATGCAATAAGACTATTTATGCATACCACAACGACAACATCACTGTGCACAGTAATCCACAACCATCATTATTGTACACCTTCCAAAGTGGCCAATAAGCATAAAATATATTTCATACAATATAGATATATATCTTTTATGCAATCACAACAACATCATTAAAACATCCTCATATTATCATCAGTAACATCACCTCATATCAACAACATCCATATCATATCATATCATATCAACATCACATCATATCAACAACATCAAACTTCGACAATTCAACATCTCAACAACATCATCATAATAGTATCAACATAGCAACATCATTATCACATAATATTAGCACAACAATACAACGATTCATTATCTGAATATGTAAACTAACACTTCATCAATTTAGTAGGCATAAAAATAATACATAAACATTTCACCTATTACTACTATGTTATAACTTTGAGCGTTAGATTTCTAACACTTCAAACGGTTCGTCAATTGGATACACAGTTAGAAAGATATAGCAAGAATCGTCAAAAGATAAATAAGTTTCAAGTTCAACACTCCTTTCAAACATCAAAAGCATCAACTAATTATCATGATCAGTCTCTAGAAGTAATTTCATTCTAAAGTAATTCGTGTTAGCTTTCCAACATTTTGAATGTTGCCTTAAACAGACTTACGGATTAAAAGTTATGATCGAAATGATTTCGTGGTACAAATCCAAAGAGCTATTACAGCCGCCTGTAGCACTCCTAAGCAAAAATTTGCATTTTGGGCACGCCCGTGGTGCCATATTCCAGGGGGATGCTACGGGCACCCGTAGTAGCTGCTACAGCCCGTAGCAGAGCCCATAAAACCCTCTTTTTTAGGCGATTTTGTGTGAATTATCTTATTTTTCAGCCTTGCAACATACCCCAAACCCCATGTTGTGACCTCCAACAACCCAAAAACACAACGTAACATATACAACATCATTCAAGGGGATTAAGCACATATTATTCATCAATCCCTTCACAACATTCATAGCATTATTGAAAAACACACACTTTATCAACAAAGGGAAATCAAAGTTTATAGCATAGGAAAACACAACAATCCAATCAACGCAAAAACTTAAACCCTTACCCATTATTCATCATACTATCCCTTAGAGAATCAGAACTCCACCCTTACCTTAGAGCTCTTGCAAGATCTTCTACCTCTTAACAATGGTGGTCTCCTTTCCCCTTGAGCCCTAGCTTCCACTTCTCACTTTCTCGTGTTTCACGTTCTGATAGTTTTCTATCCCCAAAACCCCTTTTCTTCTTTTATTATTTTATTATTACTATTATTTATTTCCACCAATTATAACAATACTACTACTAATAATAATACATATTTATTTAACTAATTAAATTAAATAATACCAATATATATTATCTTACTAATTAATTATTAACTAATATTGATAATTAGCTCCACTCACCATAACACTCATCTCTACACTATTACTCACACACCCTCAACACCTAAAATCATATTTTATAAGACTACCACGCTCTACCGAAGGGCTCTCTAATACACCTAAACACCAATCACACAACAAGGTCATCAAATATTACATAATTAAATCACGAAAATAATTTAAATTAAATCGGGGTGTTACAAATCTCTCCCACATAGAGCATTTTCGTCCTAAAAAATTTACTTGATGCAAATAACACTGGATACGACTCTCGCATCCTACTCTCCAATTCCCAAGTCACATTTCCTCCAGTAGCTCCTCCTTAAGCTACTCTCATTAAAGGAATGTCCTTGCCTCTTAACTGTTTCATCTTGCGATCCTTAATCTTTGTCGGCATTGCCTCCATAGTATGGTTATCCCGAATCTGCACTTCATCCCTCTGAATGGCATGTAAGTTTGAAATTTTAGGTGGCAGCACCACTCTATGCGCAACACCTCCAACTCTCTGCAAAATCTGATACGATCCAATGAACTTAGGATCCAAATTCTTCGATTTTAGCGCACGACCAACACCGGTCACAGGATTGACCCTTAGAAACACATGGTCACCCTTGCTGAATTCCAAGTCTTTCCTCATATTATCATGATAGCTTTTCTGTCGACTTTGGAATGCTTTCATATTCTTCTTAATCATCTGAATTATCTTAGTAGTCTACTGCATAATCTCTAGTCCGAGTACATCACTCTCTCCTGACTCATACCAATACAATGGAGTTCTACACATCCTACCATACGACGCTTCATATGGTTCCATTACAATACTAGCATGAAATAATTGTAGTATGTAAACTCAATAAACAGCAAATGGTTGTCCCAAGATCCTCCTTGGTCCAACACACAAGCCCTCAGTAAATCCTCCAAATACTGGATGCTCCCCTCTGTCTGACCGTCCATTTGTGGATGATATATAGAACTCAACCTCAACTTAGTACCCAAGGCATTCTACACATTTTCCCAAAACCTCGACATAAATCTTGGATCTCTATCTTACACAATGTTATGAGGTATCCCGTGCAACCTCACAATATCCTTAATGTGCAGCTCAACTAACTTCTGCATAGAATGGTTAATCTTCATCAGCAAGAAATGATCCGACTTATTCAATCTACCCACAATCACCCAAATCAAACCATTCCCCTTTGTAGTCTATGACAACCCCGACATGAAATCCATGGAAATACTATCCTACTTTCATTCTGGAATATTCAATGGTTGCATCAGACCCAAAGGCTTCTGATGTTCAATCTTTGACTTCTGACAAGTCAAACACGCGTAAACAAGTTCAACAATATCTCTCTTCATACCTGACCACCAAAATAACTTCTTCAAATCCTGATACATCTTTGTAGCACCGGGATAAATACTCAACCTACTTCAATGTCCTTCTTCAAGAATACTTTTCTTAGTTTCTAGAATATCTGGAATACACACTCTATCTCTGAACCTCATCACACCGTTTTGATCAACTCAGTATTCACCTCCGTTAGCTTGATTAATCAAGGTCAACTGATCAACAAAGCTAAGATAAGATTTCTGACCTCCTTTGATCTCTTCAAGAATACCACTAGTCAGTTTCCACCTCCTCAACTTCACACTGTTAGAAGTCGCTTCACACACCAAACTCTTATCTCTGAATTGCTTGATCAATTCCAACTTTCTCACCATAAGCATCGACATAAGCAAGGACTTCCTACTCAAAGCATCAACTACCACATTTTCTTTACCAGGATTGTAAGTCAAATCAAAATCATAATATTTCAGAAGTTCAAGCCACCTTCTCTGCCTCATATTCAACTCTTTCTGGTCGAACAAATACTTCAGACTCTTATGATCACTGAACACCTCAAATTTAGAGCCAAAAAGAAAATGTCTCCAAATTTTCAACACGAACACTATAGCTTCCAATTATAAGCCATGTGTAGGATCATTCCTTTCATGAACTTTCAGTTGTCTAGAAGCATAAGCAACAACTTGACCATTATGCATCAGTACACCACCAAGTCCCATCTTCGACTCATCACAATATACCATAAAGAACTCACTCAAATTGGGCAAAATCAATACCCGAGCAGTTGTCAACTTCTTCTTTAACTTCACGAAACCTTCTTCACACGCAACATCCCACACATAAGCTTAACCCTTTTGAGTCAATTGAGTCAACGATAACGCCAACTTAGAAAAACACTCAATAGACCTGCGATAATAACCAGCCAAACTAAGGAAACTTTGAATCTCAGTGGCTGAATTCGAAGTTTCCCATTGCAATACTGCATCAACTATAGAAGGATCCACACAAATTCCACGACTAGATATCACATGGCCAAGGAAACTCACTTCCTTCAACCATAACTCACATTTTGACAGTTTTACATACAACTTCTTCTCTTTCAACCCTTGCAACACAGTTCACAATTGCTCAGCATGCTTTCCTTCTGATTTAGAGTAGATCATAATATCATCAATGAAGACCACGACAAACCTATCCATATAATCATGAAAGATCTATACTCCGTGAACACACCTAATGCATTGGAGACGCCGAACGATATTCACCAAGTACTCATAGTGTCAATACCAAGTCCTAAAAGTCGCCTTCTGAATATCATCTGGTTTAACTTGAATCTGATGATAACCAGGCCTCAAGTCTATCTTGCTGAAAACATAGGCACCAACCATATGATCCATTAGGTCATCAATTCTCGAAAGTGGATACTTATTCTTGATAGTCACCTTATTCAACTGTCTGTAGTCAACACATAACCTCATACTTCCATCCTTTTTCTTAATCAACAACACATATGCATCCCACATAGAAACACTTGGTTGAACAAACATCTCCTCAAGTCATTCTTCCAACTATCTCTTCAATTCACACGACTCTGAAGCATGCATTTTGTGTGGAGTCATTGACATTAGACTCGTATCAAGTACTAGGTCGATAGCAAATTCCACTTCACGCTATGGCAGAAAATCACTTATGTTGTCTGGAAATACATCTGAAAATTCACAAACAACAGGTAATTCAACACTTATAACTTCACAATCAACTTGCAACGATGCAAACATTACAAACATCAAGGCTTCATCTTCTAGAAGTTCAACCACTTGCTTAGCAGGAAATAACATCATCTCTCTATTATCACTAAACCAAGATCCACACTCTAGAGGCGAGTCATAATTATCTTCGGAAAAAACATCAGAAATTACACACCACTGGCATATCTCTTACCATTATCACCTTGCTCTCTACTCCCTAAGAAGCATACCTTAACAATACCTGATCGTTCTTCCTCAAAGACATGCAAACTAGATCGACAGACAAGAAACTCGAATTCTCCTAATCTTCAGATATAAGAACCTACATCAACTCATCAAATCAATCTGTAAGCATTTGGCTTAACTCCAAACAATTCACTACACACACCATCTAAGTTGGCAAGACACGTCTATTCCATCTAACATGATCCCGTCAATTATCAACAAGAGATTAAGGGTGATCAGTTCCTCAATTTGTCAATACACAACCGACAATCATGATGGGGCATAAACCATCTTTACCAAACTATAATAGCGTCCAATGACACACTGAGCCATCACTCTACACTTGAAGCATCTTGGAGAAGCACAAGCTTCTCCCCCACTTGTTTCATTCCCAACCTAGACACGGAAACAAAACAAACATCAGTAGTGTTTTCACACACATGTCGCATACTAGGGAACAACATAATTAAACAACCTGGCCAGAAGGACCGACCTGCTCTGATACCACTTTGTAACACCCTAATCTTCCTCGGGTAATTATAATTAAAATCATACAATTAGGATGCCACATCCAACAATAACTTGCTCATATATTTCAATATGTAACATATATAATAATTAAAGAACACAACATAAGTCTGAACTTCAACAATTTATTAAGTAGCGAAAAATATCACAATTGAAGAGTTAAACCCTTCTAACATAATTATAACAAATGTAGTTATAAGGAAATTATCAACAAAAGAGATTCACATAAAAATCTCCATCAACATAAACAATCAGGCAACAACGGAGGCATGCATATAGTTTCCTCCCAACATACACAAAACAAGCGTCGACCCCCAGTGTTACATATCAGAGCAGACACTGACTCGACAAAAGCTTAAAGAATATCAGTATCTTCTACTAACATTTACACCTTCACTGCGGATCACCTGCGCGTTACCCACGTGGAGATAACATTCAAAATGAAGGGGTGAGATATCATGATAATATAAAGGAAAACATGATAAACAATATGTATTAGGTTAACACATGAATTATCACCCATTCTTCAACACTACACACCTAACACCACATTAAGTTACCCAAACATAAAGATAACACATCAATAATTCAACTAAATCTCATATTAATCAACCAACATCATTGTTACTAATCATTCCCTAACCAACATGGAAATCACATGATAATAAGTCCAAATAATTCACACAACACCATATGTTTAGCAAGATAGCAACATAGTTAATATGTAATACAATGAGACTTACAACTTGACTCAACGCATATGCATGTGGTACCAATTGTCATGAACACTCAAGTTCACCATTTTGGTCCCCACCTCCTAGGATTAGAACCACTCACTGATCTATAACCTCCAAAATCAGCTACCGGCCCAATCCACACAATGGGATTTAGGCTCATCAACAACGGATCATTGTCCACAAATGTATGCAATAAAACTATTTATGCACACCACAACGACAACATCACCATGCACAGTAACCCACCACCATCATTACTGTACACCTCCCAAAGTGTCCAATAAGCATAAAATATATTTCATACAATATAGATATATATCTTTTACGCAATCACAACAACATCATTAAAACATCCTCATATTACCATCATTAACATCACCTCATATTAACAACATCCATATCATATCATATCAACATCACATCATATCAACAACATCAAACTTCGACAATTCAACATCTCAACAACATCATCATAATAAGATCAACATAGCAACATCATTATCACATAATATTAGCACAACAATACAACGATTCATTATCTGAATATGTAAACTAACATTTCATCAATACAGGAGGCATAAAAATAATACACAAACATTTCACCTATTACTACTGTGTTATAGCTTTGAGTGTTAGCTTTCTAACACTTCAAACGATTCGTCAATTGGATACACGGTTAGAAAGATATAGCAAGAATCGTCGAAAGATAAACAAGTTTCAAGTTCAACACTCCTTTCAAACATCAAAAGCATCAATTAATTATCATGATCAGTCTCTAGAAGTAATTTCATTCTATAGTAATTCGTGTTAGCTTTCTAACATTTCGAACGTTGCCTTAAACAGACTTACAGATCAAAAGTTATGATCGAAATGATTTCGTGGTACAAATCCAAAGAGCTACTACGGCCGCCCGTAGCACTCCTAAGCAAAAATTCACATTTTGGGCGCGCCCGTGGTGCCATCGTGTAGGGGGATGCTACGGGCACCCGTAGTAGCTGCTACAGCCCATAGCTGAGCCCATAAAACCCTATTTTTTGTGCGATTTTATGTGAATTATCTTATTTTTCAGCCTTGCAACGTACCCCAAACCCCGTGTTTTGACCTCCAACAACCCAAAAACACAATGTAACATATAGAGCATCATTCAAGGGGATTAAGCACCATGGTTACAGTAATCCACCACCATGGCTATATATCTTTTCATACAATATAGATATATATCATACAATATAGATATATATATCTTTTATGCAATCCCAACAACATCATTAAAACATCCTCATATTACCATCATTAACATCACCTCATACCAACAACATCCATATCATATCATATCAATATCATCAACATCACATCATATCAACAACACCAAACTTCTTCAACTCAACATCTCAACAACATCATCATAACAATATCAACATAGCAACACCATTATCACATAATATTAGCACAACATTATAACGATTCATTATACGAATATATAAACTAACACTTCATCAATATAGTAGGCATAGAAATAATACATACATATTTCACCTATTACTACTATGTTATAGCTTTGAGCATTAGCTTTCTAACACTTCAAACTGCTCGTCAATTGGATACACTGTTAGAAAGATATAGCAAGAATTGTCAGAAGATAAACAAGTTTCAAGTTCAACATTTCTTTCAAACATAAAAGGAATAAACTAATTATCATGATAATTTTATAGAAGTAATTTCATTTAATAGTAATTATCGTTAGCTTTCCAACGCTTCGAACGATGCATCAAACAGACTTACAGATCAATAGTTATGATCGAAACGATTTCATGATACAAATCTAGAGAGCTACTACGGCCGCCCGTAGCATGGGCTACGACCCGTAGCACTCCCAAGAAAAAATTCTCATTTTGGGCACGCCCGTGGTGCCATAGTCTAGTGGGCTTCTACGGGCACCCGTAGTAGCTGCTACGTGTAGAAGCATGCTTCAGTCTCAAGTTTTGATGATGTCAACACTACTCAAGTTCATCTCTTGATTGCAAAAAGACAAGCCTTTCAAAGTTATCAAGATCAAGTCAAGCTATCTTTCAAGTCAAGCTACATATGGAACTATGATTCTTCAAGACTTGGATGCATTGCCGGTATATCAAATTCTACCCTTATAATTTGATATACAAGTGTTCAAAAACATCAAGCATTTTTGCATAATACATGAGCATGTTTTTGAAACCTTAAAATTGGTATAACATTCATTTTTAAAAGCATTTTTCTGAAAAATAGCAGTGTTAACCGATTAACCATATAGGTTAACCGGTTAACCATTTCAAATTTTAAATAATCTGGGCTAACGTTCCAGTGTTAACCGATTAACCATATAGGTTAACCGATTAACACTGAACGTACAGTGAAAAATTGCTTTGTTTCAAGTTCAAAAATTGTTTGAAAATTATACCATTTCATTTTTAAAAGGCTTACTCAAATGTACCTTTTTGAAAGGGTATTTTACTCATATAAATTCTGAGTTTTTCAATTTTGAAAAACACAACAAAAAAAACAACACAAAAACTTCCAATCTCCAAACACTTTCTACATTCATTTTTCAAATTGTCTTAGAATCAAATTCACCATTTTCAAAATCTTTCATTAAGTGTTCATATGTGCATAAATTTCATATTCATCTTTGAACACTTGTATTGAAAATTGTAAGAGTGAATTTTGATCATTTGGAAAAGATCAACTTTGATATTATTATTCTCAAAACAAATCTTTACAAACATTTGTATTCTGACTTGTGATCCAGGATTGTTGGACACAAGGGTGAGTGTTTACAAGAGGATTGTTCTTGTACACTTGTTAGTTTATTGTTTGATAGTAGGCCTCACCGGTTGATGGTGTGATAGGTTGTACTTTATTAAACAATAGTGAAAACTCTCTTTCATGTTGAAAGGGGAGTGGAGTACTCTCGGATTGTGAGGGGAACCACTATAAATTTTGGTGTCCATTGTTCTTTTATTTTCTTCTGCTTTCATAACCAAAAACACAAACCAGTAAAATTTCAAGAAACCATAAAAACCGGAAAAATTTCTAAAGTCCTAATTCACCCCCCTCCTCTTTAGGCATACTCTGTTCTTACAATTGGCATCAGAGCAGGTTAAGGTAACCTGTTCCTAATGATTCAGTATGGCTTCCGCAAGTACCAACCCGGTTTTCAAAGATGGTGGAAGTAGTAACAAGCCACCACTCTTTTCTGGAGAATACTTTGATTTTTTGAAAATCCGTATGAAGGCACATCTTGAGGCTCAAGGAGATGGTATATGGGAAACTGTTGAAACTGGTCCACATGTTCCTACAAGTGTGGTAAATGGTGTTGGAACCCCAAAGATTAAATCCTCATATGATGAAGATGACAAGAAGAGAATCTTGAATGATAAGAAAGCAATCAACATACTTCAAAGCGCTCTCAGTATGGATGAATTCTTCCGCATATCACAGTGTCAATCGGCAAAACAAATTTGGGATACCTTGGTAGAAACGCATGAAGGAACAGCAGAAGTAAAAAGATCAAGACTTAACACGTTAAGTCAAGAATATGAGATGTTCCATATGCAGCCCGGTGAATCTATTGTTGCCTTGCAAAAAAGGTTCGTTCATCTAACAAATCATCTGATTGCTCTCGGGAAGACCTTCACCAATGATGATCTCAACTTAAAAGTCCTAAGATCCTTGACAAGAGAATGGCAACCGAAGGTGACCGCCATTTCGGAAAAGAAAAGTCTTTCAACAATGACATCCGCTTCATTATTCGGGAAACTTCAAGAGCATGAACTGGAACTTGGAAGGCTTGAGAAACATGAAAGTCAAGACAAGAAGTCCAAAGGAATTGCCTTGAAGACTGACACAAGGGATGATAAAAATGACGAATCTTCCGAAGACGAAAATTACATGCTTCTAGTAAAGAAGCTTGGTAAGTTTTTTAATAATAATAAAACTTCTTCTTTTTCTAAAAAAAATAGACATTTCAGGAAAAAGGAGGCATCCACATCAAACCAAGAAATTACATGTTACGAATGTGGGAAACAAGGTCACATAAAGCCAGATTGCCTGAAACTCACAAATAAAGGAAAATTCAAGGGCAAGAAGGATTTCAAAACAAAGAAGGCTTATGTCGCATGGGACGACAACGAAGTGAGTTCATCATCGGAATCAGATAGCGATGAATGCGTAAATATTGCCTTAATGGCCTCTCACCATTCCGATGACGAAAATGAGGTTAGTAGTAATTTTTCTATTTATGATAATGATGCACAAGAAGTTATAGATGAACTTCTAAAAGAGTGCAAGACTTTGTATAAAGACATCTCATCACAAAAGAAAAGAATTTTACTTTTAGAAAAACAAAATTCTGATCTCTTGAAAAATATTGAAGATGAAAAACAAAAAGTGATGGATGAAAAACAAAGTCTTGTATGTAAGAATTGTGAGTCTTTGTCTTTTCAAATTGTTCAACTTAAAAGAGTTTTAGAAAGATACGAAAAAGGTCAAATTGGCTTGGAAGAAATTCTTAAACATCAAAAGTATCCTAATGATAAAAGTGGATTGGGATATTCTAAATTTTCAAAACCAAGCACCAATAAGACCATTTTCGTAAAAGCAAGTGAACAAATTGTTAAAGAAGAGACAAGTACTTCTAAAATTCAGCATCAAAATCATAACAAGAAAAGAATTGATAAGAAAAAGAATTATATTCCTAGATATAGAAGTCATTTTCAACCTATGTGTTTTTACTGTGGAATTAAAGGGCACACACCTAATGCCTGCTATGTACGTAATATTGGTGTTGCAAAGGGGCATTATGTGTGGGTTGAAAAGGGTACTAACTATCAAGCACCCAAAGCAATTTGGGTACCTAACACTACCTAATTTTGTTTTGTAGGTATGCTTGAAGACAACCACAAATCAATGGTATCTTGATAGTGGCTGCTCGAAGCATATGACGGGAGATATAAACAAATTTTCAAGTCTATCATTAAAGGCCAAAGGATACGTCACTTACGGTGATGATAATAAAGGAAAAATTCTTGGAGTTGGAACCATTGGTGCACCTCCATGTACAATCATCGAAGACATTCTTTATGTTGAAGGCCTTAAGCATAACCTTCTTAGCATCAGTCAATTGTGTGACAAAGGGTTCAAAATCAACTTCACAAAGGAGGAATGCTTGATCGAACACGAAATCACTCATGAGATTCTGCTAAAAGGTAAAAGATATAATAATATTTTTATGATCTCTTTTGATGACTCTTCCTTGAAGGTAAAATGTCTTATGGCACACAACAACGAGGCATGGCTTTGGCATAAAAGATTTGCTCACATTCACATGGAGCATCTAAACAAATTAATCAAACATGATCTGGTTGTTGGGCTTCCGAAGATAAAATTCATCAAGGATAAATTATGCGATGCATGTCAAAAGGGAAAACAGACCAAGACAACTTTCAAATCCAAGCAAGTGGTTTCTACATCAAGACCACTTCAATTGTTGCACATGGATCTTTTTGGTCCATCAAGAACAAAGAGCTTCGGAGGTAGTATTTATGCTTTAGTTATTGTTGATGACTTTTCTCGATATACCTGGACAATGTTTTTAGTGCAGAAAAATGATGCGTTCAAAGCATTCAAAAAGTATGCAAAACAAATTCAAAACGAGAAGTCACTCACTATAGCCTCCATAAGAAGCGACCACGGTGGAGAATTTCAAAATTCAGACTTTGAAGAATTTTGCGAAGAACATGGAATTTATCATAATTTTTCGGCACCAAGAACTCCTCAACAAAACGGCGTCGTAGAACGGAAGAATCGTTCACTAGTTGAACTTGCTAGAACAATGCTCAGCGACACAAATCTTCCAAAATATTTTTGGGCAGAAGCAGTAAGCACGGCATGTTTTGTAAGCAACCGCGTGAATATTCGACCGCTACTAAAAAAGACTCCGTATGAGTTGTTCAAGGGAAGGAAACCAAATATATCATTCTTCCACATATTTGGCTGCAAATGCTTCGTTCTCAACAACAATAAGGACAATCTCGGTAAGTTTGATGAGAAGTCCGACGAAGGTATATTTCTTGGTTACTCTCTTTATAGTAAAGCATTTAGAATTTTTAATAAAAGAACTCTTACCATTGAAGAGTCTATTCATGTTTCGTTTGATGAGACTAACCCCTCGAAAGAGGATAATATTGTTTTGGATGATGATGATGATTTTGTAGATACTCCACAAAATGAAGAAATTGTTTCAAAAGATCAAACAATATTACAAGAAGATGTTACTCAAGAAAATCAAGATCTTCCGAAAGAATGGAGAACACACAGAGATCACCCAATTGATAAAGTTATTGGTGATATTAGTCAAGGCGTTGCAACTCGACTTAATTTAAAGGATGCTTGTCTCAACATGGCATTTGTATCTCAAATTGAACCATCAAAGATCGATGAAGCTTTAGGCGACGACCAATGGATTATAGCAATGCAAGAAGAACTTAATCAATTTGAACAAAATCAAGTTTGGACCCTTGTACCAAGACCATACAATAAGCATATCATAGGAACCAGATGGGTGTTCAAGAACAAACTTGACGAGAATGGGATTATAGTTCGTAACAAGGCAAGATTGGTCGCACAAGGCTACAACCAGGAGGAAGGAATTGATTTTGCTGAAACATTCGCTCCGGTAGCAAGGTTAGAAGCAATCAGATTACTACTTGCTTACGCTTGTTCTATGAATTTTCAGTTGTTCCAGATGGGTGTCAAAAGCGCTTTCCTGAATGGGTACATTAATGAGGAAGTCTACGTCAAACAACCTCCGGGTTTTGAAGACTTCAAAAATCCCTCACATGTTTTCAAACTGAAGAAGGCACTCTACGGTTTAAAACAAGCACCACGAGCATGGTATGATCGCCTTAGCAACTTCTTATGTGAGAAAGGATTTACAAAAGGAAAGGTTGACAAGACGCTGTTTATAAAGAAAATCAAGAGTAACACCTTGTTGGTACAAGTCTATGTCGACGACATCATATTTGGATCAACAAACAAAGAACTTTGCGAAGAATTCTCACTCATGATGCGAGAAGAATTCGAGATGTCCATGATGGGAAAGTTAAATTATTTTCTTGGACTACAAATCAAGCAAACCAAGGATGGAATCTTTCTCAACCAATCCAAGTACTGTAAGGAATTAATATAGAAATTCGATATGGATAGTTGCAAGATGATGTCCACTCCTATGGGATCCGGAACGTATGTTGATCAAGATGAATCTGGTACTCCAATTGATATTACTAAATATCGAGGTATGATTGGTTCATTACTATATTTGACGGCAAGCCGTCCTGACATTATGTTTAGTGTTTGTTTGTGTACGCGCTTCCAAGCAAATCCGAAGGAGTCGCATCTCACTGCTGTGAAGAGAATTATCAAGTATCTCAAAGGAACGACCAACGTCGGATTATGGTATCCTAAAGGTAGTACTTGTTCTTTAGTTGGTTATTCTGACGCTGACTATGCAGGATGCAAAACCGATAGAAAAAGTACAAGTGGTTCATGTCACATTCTCGGAAATGCTCTAGTATCATGGGCCTGCAAGAAGCAAGCTTGTGTAGCACTCAGCACCGCCGAAGCAGAATACATCGCCGCAGGAAGTTGTTGTGCACAGATTTTATGGCTGAAACAACAACTTCTGGATTATGGTGTTGACCTCGGATGCATTCCCCTACGATGTGATAATACTAGTGCCATAAATATCACGAAGAATCCGGTTATGCATTCCAGAACAAAGCATATCGATATCCGACATCATTTCCTTAGAGATCACGTATTGAACAGAGATGTTGATGTTACTTTCGTTGACACACACAACCAACTCGCCGACATCTTTACCAAGCCTTTGGCAAAAGAACCATTCTACAAAATTCGGAGAGAACTTGGGATTCTTGATGAAGGTGACATCTGACCTTTTCTCTAATATGTGTATGCATTTTTGTGATATGTTTTCATATGTTTCCATTCTGTTTTTTTTTTTGTTTTTTTAAAGTATTTTTTCAAAAATTTAGTGTGTTAACCAATTAACCTATATGGTTAACCGATTAACACTGTTGAATTTTCAATTCTGATTAAATTTTTTAATGTGTTAACCGATTAACCTATATGGTTAACCGATTAACACTGTTAATTTTTCTAAAAATCAGAAACGAAAATTAATTAAATTTTTTGAAAATTTTATATTTTTTAAATGTATTTTTATGTGGTCCATATTCTCTTAAATATCCAAATCCATATCCAAAATCCATATTCCCTCTTCAAACCCTAACTTCTCTCTCCCACTCTCTAAAGTTGGAAAACTCCCCACAACTTCTCAAACCCTAACTTCCTCAGAACCCACAACCTCAGTTCTCTCAAACCTTCATCCATGGCTTCAGCATCAAACCGCGGCAAGGGAAAGGTTCCAGAACATCATTCTGCATCTGATGAAGAAGATATCCCTATGGAAACAACCAAGAAGCGCATAATGGATTTCAAAGTCCGAGTTCGTTCCATCCTCCCGGTAAAGTATGTGAATCTTAAGGCTTTTCCCGCATCATCTTTTGATTTTCCTGCTTTGCTCAAATATCAGAGGATCAATAAATTTGTGTCTGATTCTGGAAACTGCTACCCGGATCTTGTCAAATCCTTTTTGCATAAACTGTCTGTGTTTTTAAATGCAAATGATGAGCATATTATGAAAACAATTGTTAGAGACTGTGTTGTTGAAGAAAATCTGTCTGATGTTGCTGCAATGCTGAACATACCATCATCTGGGTACTTTCTGAGAAAGGGAGTTAACCACGTGGAAGGGCCGTGGTCCAACTACGACAAGATGGAGTTCTATTATCAGATCTGCAGATTTCCAAAGCAGATGATTATCGCCAACCAACGTACTGCTCGTCTGTTGTGCTATGCAAAGAATCTTACCGTTTCTGATTGGATGCTTCACTACATAATCTGTTATGTGCTGATTCCCAAGGATTCGAATCATGCACAAATTAATGATCTGGAAATGCAACTCCTTTTCGCCATCAAGAACAAGATTTGTGTCAATTGGATTCTAACCATCATGTATCACCTTCAACAACAACTATCTCTTTCAACCCGTCTTCCCTATGCACGGCTGGTATCAAGAATTTTGGAATTAACTACTTTGGATCTTAACCGTGAACCAACCATCAAGATGGAATCAACCACCAATGAGATCAATGAGATTAATATTGTGAAGAATACTGGAATCATCAAGGCGGCTGACGGTACCTACAGGTATACTGATGACGGTCCTGTGCATCACGCATATCCAATGCCTGAAGGAGGTCTTACTAGTGAGTTTCTCTATACAACCATGATGAACCAGCATCGAGAATCCATGAATATGCACAGAGAGACCTCCCGAGCAATTGCCTCCTTCAGAAACCCCATTCTTAACCCTCCACATTCCAACACCCGAGTTGTGGACGACGAGATTGAAGAAGATGTTGATAGTGATGAAGAAGAAGAGGAGGAGGATATGGCGGATGAGGATTCTTAGAGAATATGCTGCTGTTGTTATTTTATTGCTTTGCTTTCTAGTCTTAAGTTTTATGCTTCCATTTGAACTATATTTTATTGTAAGAAGTACAATTTCTATTTGCTGCATTTTATATGTACTACTGTTTGTGCTTTGTGCTTACTTGGCTTTGCATGTGCTTATTACTATATATGCTGCTATCTTGTGATTTCTTTGAAAGCTCTTCCTAGGATTAGAACCACTCACTGATCTATGACCTCCAAAATCAGCTACCGACCCAATCCACACAATGGGATTTAGGCTCATCAACAACGGATCATTGTCCACAAATGTATGCAATAAAACTATTTATGCACACCACAACGACAACATCACCATGCACAGTAACCCACCACCATCATTACTGTACACCTCCCAAAGTGGCCAATAAGCATAAAATATATTTCATACAATATAGATATATATCTTTTATGCAATCACAACAACATCATTAAAACATCCTCATATTACCATCATTAACATCACCTCATATTAACAACATCCATATCATATCATATCAACATCACATCATATCAACAACATCAAACTTCGACAATTCAACATCTCAACAACATCATCATAATAAGATCAACATAGCAACATCATTATCACATAATATTAGCACAACAATACAACGATTCATTATCTGAATATGTAAAATAACATTTCATCAATACAGTAGGCATAAAAATAATACACAAACATTTCACCTATTACTACTATGTTATAGCTTTGAGTGTTAGCTTTCTAACACTTCAAACGGTTCGTCAATTGGATACACGGTTAGAAAGATATAGCAAGAATCGTCGAAAGATAAACAAGTTTCAAGTTCAACACTCCTTTCAAACATCAAAAGCATCAATTAATTATCATGATCAATCTCTAGAAGTAATTTCATTCTATAGTAATTCGTGTTAGCTTTCTAACATTTCGAACGTTGCCTTAAACAGACTTACAGATCAAAAGTTATGATCGAAATGATTTCGTGGTACAAATCCAAAGAGCTACTACGGCCGCCCGTAGCACTCCTAAGCAAAAATTCACATTTTGGGCGCGCCCGTGGTGCCATAATGTAGGGGGATGCTACGGGCACCCGTAGTAGCTGCTACAGCCCATAGCTGAGCCCATAAAACCCTATTTTTTATGCGATTTTATGTGAATTATCTTATTTTTCAGCCTTGCAACGTACCCCAAACCCCGTGTTTTGACCTCCAACAACCCAAAAACACAATGTAACATATAGAGCATCATTCGAGGGGATTAAGCACCATGGTTACAGTAATCCACCACCATGGCTATATATCTTTTCATACAATATAGATATATATCATACAATATAGATATATATATATATCTTTTATGCAATCCCAACAACATCATTAAAACATCCTCATATTACCATCATTAACATCACCTCATACCAACAACATCCATATCATATCATATCAATATCATCAACATCACATCATATCAACAACACCAAACTTCTTCAACTCAACATCTCAACAACATCATCATAACAATATCAACATAGCAACACCATTATCACATAATATTAGCACAACATTATAACGATTCATTATACGAATATATAAACTAACACTTCATCAATATAGTAGGCATAGAAATAATACATACATGTTTCACCTATTACTACTATGTTATAGCTTTGAGCGTTAGCTTTCTAACACTTCAAACTACTCGTCAATTAGATACACTGTTAGAAAGATATAGCAAGAATCGTCGGAAGATAAACAAGTTTCAAGTTCAACATTTCTTTCAAACATAAAAGGAATAAACTAATTATCATGATAATTCTATATAATTAATTTCATTTAATAGTAATTATCGTTAGCTTTCCAACGCTTCGAACGATGCATCAAACATACTTACAGATCAATAGTTATGATCGAAACGATTTCATGGTACAAATCTAGAGAGCTACTACGGCCGCCCGTAGCATGGGCTACGACCCGTAGCACTCCCAAGCAAAAATTCTCATGTTGGGCACGCCCGTGGTGCCATAGTCTAGTGGGCTTCTACGGGCACCCGTAGTAGCTGCTACGTGTAGAAGCATGCTTCAGTCTCAAGTTTTGATGATGTCAACACTACTCAAGTTCATCTCTTGATTGCAAAAAGACAAGCCTTTCAAAGTTATCAAGATCAAGTCAAGCTATCTTTCAAGTCAAGCTACATATGGAACTATGATTCTTCAAGACTTGGATGCATTGCCGGTATATCAAATTCTACCCTTATAATTTGATATACAAGTGTTCAAAAACATCAAGCATTTTTGCATAATACATGAGCATGTTTTTGAAACCTTAAAATTGGTATAACATTCATTTTTAAAAGCATTTTTCTGAAAAATAGCAGTGGTAACCGATTAACCATATAGGTTAACCGGTTAACCATTTCAAATTTTAAATAATTTGGGCTAACGTTCCAGTGTTAACCGATTAACCATATAGGTTAACCGATTAACACTGAACGTACAGTGAAAAATTGCTTTGTTTCAAGTTCAAAAATTGTTTGAAAATTATACCATTTCATTTTTAAAAGGCTTACTCAAATGTACCTCTTTGAAAGGGTATTTTACTCATATAAATTCTGAGTTTTTCAATTTTGAAAAACACAACAAAAAAAACAACACAAAAACTTTCAATCTCCAAACACTTTCTACATTCATTTTTCAAATTGTCTTAGAATCAAATTCACCATTTTCAAAATCTTTCATTAAGTGTTCATATGTGCATAAATTTCATATTCATCTTTGAACACTTGTATTGAAAATTGTAAGAGTGAATTTCGATCATTTGGAGAAGATCAACTTTGATATTATTATTCTCAAAACAAATCTTTACAAACATTTGTATTCTGACTTGTGATCCAGGATTGTTGGACACAAGGGTGAGTGTTTACAAGAGGATTGTTCTTGTACACTTGTTAGTTTATTGTTTGATAGTAGGCCTCACCGGTTGATGGTGTGATAGGTTGTACTTTATTAAACAATAGTGAAAACTCTCTTTCATGTTGAAAGGGGAGTGGAGTACTCTCAGATTGTGAGGGGAACCACTATAAATTCTGGTGTCCATTGTTCTTTTATTTTCTTCTGCTTTCATAACCAAAAACACAAACCAGTAAAATTTCAAGAAACCATAAAAACCAGAAAAATTTCTAAAGTCCTAATTCACCCCCCCCCCCCCCCCTCTTAGGCATACTCTGTTCTTACACGACGACCCGTAGCAGAGCCTATAAAACCCTCTTTTTTTTGCAATTTTGTACGATTTCTCTTATTTTTCAGCCTTGCAACATACCCCAAACCCCATGTTTTGACCTCCAACAACCCAAAAACAAAACATAACATATATAGCATCATACAAGGGGATTAAACACATATTATTCATCAATCCCTTCACAACATTCATAGCATTATTTAAAAATACACACTTTATCAACAAAGAGAGATCAAAGTTCATAGCATAGGAAAACACAACAATCCAATCAATGCAAAAACTTAAACCCTTACCCACTATTCATCATACTATCCCTTAGAGAATTAGAACCTCTCCCTTACCTTAAAGCTCTTGCAAGATCTTCTACCTCTTAACAATGGTGGTGTCCTTTCCCCATGAGCTCTAGCTTCCTCTTCTCACTTTCTCGTTTTTCACATTCTGACAGTTTTGTATCCCCAAAACCCCTTTTCTTGTTTTATTATCTTATTATTACTATTTATTTCCACCAATAATAATAATAATAATACCTATTTATTTAACTAATTAAATTAAATAATACCAATATATATTATCTAATTAATTAATTATTAACTAATATTGATAATTAGCTCCACTCACCGCACCATCCATCTATCTCTACATTATTACTCATACACCCTCAACACCTAAAATCATATTTTCTAAGGCTACCACCCTCCACCAAAGAGCTATCTAATACACCAAAACTCCAATCACACAATAAGATCACCAGATGTCACATAATTAAGTTACGAAAATAATTTAAACTAAGTTGGGGCATTACAATAGCGATTGAAGAAGCCTAAGACATCAGCAACATGAAAGTGGGGGAGATTGTTGGGTCACTTCAAATTTTTAACTTGGCTATCAATTAAAGATCTAAAAAGAAGAACAAGAGCATAGCTTTTATCTCTAACACTAATGATGAAGAGGTTGAATGTGACATGGAGACTGATGAAGGAATTTTTAATGATATTGTGTTTCATGGGAGGCAATTTAATAAGGTGTTGAAGAGTATGAATAGGAAGTCAATACTAGATGTCAATAACATGTCATTCGACATCAGTAAGAATAGTGATTTTTAGAGAAAAGCAAGAACAGGGGAGAGGCCAATCAAGGAAAAGGTAGTTAGTTTCATGAAGGTGAGGTTTTTGGTCACATTAGATCAGAATGTCCCACGTACCTCAAGAAAAAAAAAGAAGGTCATGTCTATTTTTGGGTTTGATGATTCTGAAAGTGAATCTAATTTTGAAAGTGCTAAGCATGTTGCAGCCCTCACTGGCAGATGTGAATCTGATGAAGATTCATGTGAGATAGGAGAAACTCAAAAAGAGAATTTGCTATTTCCTATAGAGAGCTTTGTGTCAAAAGTGAAGAGGTGTGTAAGATAGGAGAAACTCAAAAGAGAATCATAGCTCAACTTTAGGCTGAAAAAGAGAATCTTTTATTTACTGTCTCTGGTCTTCAAGATGAGATAACCCTATTGAATTCTAAACTTGAAAACATGACCAAATCTGTGAGAATGTGGAACAATGAATCTGATGTGTTGGATGAGATTCTTCATGTTGGGAAAGGAGGTAAAATATTTACTG
Organism: Lathyrus sativus; assembly: GCA_963859935.3. NCBI lineage: Eukaryota > Viridiplantae > Streptophyta > Magnoliopsida > Fabales > Fabaceae > Lathyrus > Lathyrus sativus. Next base: position 38,177 of record CAWUDS030002472.1, read on the forward strand.
GTATATGGTTTAATTATCAGTCTTTAAATAATCAGAGAAAAACCCTATGACAAAGTTTGTTCTTGCTGAAGTAAAGCATGGGCTCACGATGTCTGTCCAAATATTGTAACATCCTGTCAGACTTCAAAAAACTTAGACTAAAGCCAAGTTCCAACCTTTGAAGTGTCATTATTATGGTAAATATGGCCATATAAAGCCTTATTGTTACAGACTGTATGGTTATCCAAAATGTCCAACACAACATAGGGCTAGTCTTATGATGATTAAGAATAGAAAGGAGTAGAAACCTAATGGTGTTGATACTTCTAATTTGAATGATGTTGTTAATAACATTGTTGATACAAGTGCTAATATGTCTCTCTTTAAGATCTTGGTTACTAACTTTAAGTATGATATTGTATCGGATGTCACAACATCCTTGGCCCAACCTGATCATCTTGTTGGAACCACACAAGAAAACTTTCATAGTGAGACTCTTGAAAAATCCCAAGAGAAAGTGGTTGTAGATGATTTTGTTGGTAGTAAAAGAGATGATATTGAGGATAATAGTATGTCTACTAAAGAGGAGAAAGATTTGTCTGACAAAGAAGATGTCGAAGAGAGTGGAAGAAGGGTTAGTATACTGACATGCTCAATGTAAATGGTCTAGATTACTGGTATAGTAGTGTTCTTAGTATGTTTTCTTGGTAGAAGGTTGTTTCTTCTGAGTTTGATCTACCTTTCTTTTGCTTTGAAGAATGACGGCTTTGTTTGTCAATATTCTGGCTAAAAAGGGGGGAGTAGTAGTATTTGTGTGCTTCCATCTGTTACTATGTATTTCCATAAGTGTTTATGCTTTATTAATTATTTGTGTTTGCTATGTGTGCTTACATTTATGATTGTTTATATTTACTCTAATTTTTGTCAATTTTTCATGTCATGTTTATACTACTGCTTAGGAATAGTAGTCTTTTCTCTGTTGTTGCTGGCTGTATGCAACTTTTTAGGGGGAGCATGATAGTCTGTCATGCTTGCTGATGTTGTATCTGATGTGGAACCGTATGTTGTGTCTGGGAGAATGCATTTTCTCTGCAGTAGGTTGTGATGTTCAGGGGGAGTATGCTTGTGTTTGGTTCTATTGAATGAACTTCCAAGAGTTCATGTGTATTTTTCTTGTGATTTTGGTTTTCCCCTTGAGGGGGAGTACTGGTTATGTATGACAGAGGGAGATTTGTACCTGTCTGATATGTAGATGCAAAGTTGTAATTTGTACAGAGCTTACACGTTCTCATGTAGCTTGTGTTGGTCTGTTTGATCTATGATGTCAGACTAGATGTATTGACATTGTGTTGTCAGGTGTGCTCTATTACCTTGACAGTTTTTAGGTTAGTGGTTCTTGTTGATTGGTGTTTCTGTTTTGATTCTGCTGTGTATGCCTCTGATGTGTGATAAGGTTGTTTTAGCCAAAATTTTCCAAAGGGGAATATTGTAAGTTCTATGGTTTTTGGATTGGCAACATTTTGGTAAAATAATATGTTGTTAGCAAGATGTTTAACCAGCTGTCCTACTATGACAGTCAGACATCATGTTCAGTATGATGTTGTGACATGTGCCAGGACATGTTATACCATAAATTTAGGGCATGACTATTTTGACATTTTAAGTATAAGTTTTGAGTGTGTTTTAATTCACACGTTATTGTTGTTCAATGGAGGATGTTTTAGGAATGTCTGTTGTGACAGATTTGATTGTTTTTCATAAAAAGGAAACTGTTGTACCCCAAATTTTAGGAAACTGTTGTACCCCAAATTTTACCTTTAGATTCGTGATCATTTTCGCATTTCCCTTTAGTACATCCTTGTTTTAGCTAACCGTTTAACCAGTTTGTCTGTTTTGTTTTGTGAATTTAGGCCCACCATCTAAAACATCCGGGTTACAAGGTATTTTTTTGGCATAACAATATCTTCACGTTGTGATTCATAGCCATTTTCTTCTTACGATCCAAGATAGTCTCATGAGTTAATTCAAATACACAAGTTACCATGAAGATTAAAATCTACAAGTTTAAAGCCAAAAAATGTACTAAGAATCATATGGCCCATTCAAGTCAGGGAGTCAAAAAGACCTTTCAAAAGGAACTACCCTGTCCCAATTAAAGTGCAGTTTATTCTTTTTGTTTATATGTGATGGTAAGTTAGCGCATGATTGTCTTCTACATCCAAACATCCATTACTTCACCAATGGTGATATGCAAAGTACTAATGATGGCATTCGAAGGTGATACGGCGGGTCATAAACTCGGTACATTCAAATAGGTTATTTCGGTGAAATCATTGTGGAGAAGTTACCTCATCCTAGGTAGGGTTGTCAAGAGGGCACATAATATTGTTGTTGCACTTTTGAAGGAATGTATATGTGTCCTATTTCATTTTATTTTGATAACAGCTAAGATAATGATAAAAAAAGAGGTATATTTGAAAACCAAAATAAATGCATTACACACTGTTTTCTTAAAGCTTAAAAAGAAAGTCGCTTATTCAATGGTTTAAAACAGGGCTGTAAGATTTACAACATTTACAAAGGATCGTCATGGTAAACCAACTCTAAGACACGCACAGTAATGGCTCCCAATTCAAGAAATCCATCAGCCGCTCCAACCGGACACGCGAACGGTTTCTGCAGTTCAAAAATATGTTCATGTCAGCCCTCACAGGTATCAGGGTGAATTGATAAGCTTGTTAAACACTGCAAGAGGCCCAAGTCGGAACCATCTTAAGAACCTTAAGAGTTCAGATGCTGCTAGAAAACCCGTGGCGTTTAAACATAATTAACTTGTTAGAGAAGACGCTCTATAAGGCTTATTTTAAGCAAGCCCCGCTGCTGCAAACATGAGAAGCCTCGTGAATTTCACATATCAAAACTCTAAAAATTTCTGAAAAATTTTGCACCTAAACTCAACTAACAACTGAATGAGTCAGCTTTTTCACATACCTTGCTTGAAAAGTATTACTTATAGAGTCATAGCAAAGTGAAGCATCATAGCATGACAACATAAAACCCCATTGACGTTACGCGTGGGCAGTGCCTTCAACATCATCTAACGGTCACAAGACGACAGCCCAACTCAACGAGAAGATTTATCTCCAGCACACCTAACTGTCATCGAACTAATGATTTGAGTTGTCAAAGTCCATTTTGCTCCAAGCTGTTTGCCATGACCAAACAAGAAGGATGTGCCAGCGAACATTGCTAAGTCTTCTACAAATCCCAGCTCAGGCCACGAAGCTCCCTTTCATCTGCAATGAAACCGTTACAAAATTAATTTCGTCAACATATAGAAATCGGGTTTTGTTTACAAGAATAGAACACAAGTTTGAAAGGAAATTAACAACGCCAATGCAGCCTGGCCTGGTTGTTGACAAGCGATAATCATAACCTCGATAGCGTGTGAAGTCCACGCCGTGGGACACGTTAAACACTTTACAGCCCTGCATTTCCTAAGCAAGTATTAGCGAACAAGAGGAAGAAAAGTGGGAGCATCAGCCACGTTCAAATGGGAATGTTCAACACATTTAATCATCAAGTTTTGATCTAACCAGCATTCAGAAGGCAGAGCATAAAGGCATTCTTTCCGTTAGTTTGAACACACACGGTACCTCACCATTCACATCCGATTCTGCAGCAAAGAAGAAGAGGCATCAGGATAACATAATAGTTATCACTGGTTATTTTTTTGAATTAGAGAAAGCCACGACCATAATAGTAAACAACGTACCATGGGCTTCAAAGCGTGAGTAACAGCCTCACATTCACCTTCAAGTCTTCACTTGCATCATTCACGATTCCTCAAAACCTGTTGAAAGCACGAGCTTCATCATGGTAATGGACGATCTTCACGGTTTTGCAAGAGAATTCCATGCCAAGGAACACGAAGAAAACGTAGTTAGCAGCAGCATTTGTGATCACGAGAAACTTTAGTTTATTCTTATCAGTCTGTAAGAAAAAGAGGTTGGCATTAGTTTATAAGCCTTATGTTTCTAATGTAGAGCTTTAGCACTTAGAATACGGTGCAGGTCTGAAGCAGTGTCATCATTAAACACTCTTGAGCCTTTCTCCCCCCATATAAGCTGCGGCCAAAATAAATGAAGGAAGATTTTCAAACAAGCTTTCCCAAGTTGCAGCTCTGATACTTCATAGACGAATTCCAAAATAGTTGTTGTAAGTCTCTGCATGACCTGGCTGTAAAATAATGCAAACACTTGAAGATGGTCATTCAACAGTAGGAGACTTAAGAAATAATTTAAGCTTTAAAGTGCCATGACTCATCATACCCCTCCAGATTTATGTCAAGTAGAACTTTGCCTCAGCAAATGCGGTGAAAAATCAAAGGTACCTGCAAACCAGGAGAAAGGCATAACAAATTAGGACAACGTTCGACACAATCATAATTTCAGCAATGAATTGAATGCGTAATCATATCAAAGCAATGCAAGAATCATCACCATCAATTAATTCCCAAGATAGTTCGCAGACATACCGAGACAGAAGCAGAAATATTTCAATGTGGAATCAGACATGTTTCCTGTAAAAATGGAAAGAGATAATTAGAATTCAAGAAAACAAATCAAATTCGTATTTCTTCCAATATGGAAACTGACAAGATTTATTCACATTCAATTTATTGTTTATTCTGAAACATTATAAAAAGAAGAACTCGCAGCCACAAACGGGGACGACCTTCAAGAAAAGCCTGCAGAAATTCATAAAAGTAAGCTCGGAAATCCACAAATCCAGAAGAAAAGCTTCGAAATTAAAACGAAAGAAAAAGGTGAAGAAAACTCATCTTCGCGAAACCCTCGCCAGAACCGCAAACCTTCGTCGGAGAACCCTTTC
>CAWUDS030002473.1:0-71044 GCA_963859935.3 Lathyrus sativus
CAGATTCTCCGAGGAATCAATATAACCATCGCAACATACGAGGTTCTGCAAATCCTCTGAGGATCAATAAATAGCCATCGCTCACACCCCACAAGGGCACACGAGGTTCTGCAGATTCTCCGAGGAATCAATAAATACAAGAATGCACGCATGATGCTTCACATGCGACATGACTCATGACACTCTTGAAATGCACACATGTTTACAAACATACTCATGCATTCATCATGTTAATCACATATATTCATTATGCACTCACAATATTTAAACATGGTTCACATTTACAATCATCATACATCACATACGAGCAATATGTGTAACGCCCCATATTGCTTTTAGGATTACTGACTGACCCCACAAACCAACACGGGTCTTTTCAGCATGCTTTTTCCTCACTCACATGCTTTCCGGGAAACTTCCCAGAAGGTCACCCATCCCAGAATTGCTCCAAGTCAAGCACGCTTAACTGTGGAGTTCTTATGAACGGGCTACCGAAAAAAAGATGCATCTTGTTGGTATAGGTAGTACCAATTAATCCTTATAAGCCTTCATTCAACCATGCAGTCCCATACCTGCATAGCCTCAGGATCCCTCTCATTCAGATGTGAATTCGGTTTTCCCCGAGAAGCTGCTAGGAGTGTCCCATTGTCATGCCTCATGACACCGACAACCACTCCCTCACCCACGGGTGTTACATGTAACCACCGTCCTCTGTCACCTCAGGTGTTACAGTTACTGCTTTTTAATTTCACTCGAATTATGATAGATTCTGTAACTGTTTCCACCAGCCAAACATACAATAGAGCTTTCATACAACAATGGTTTAAATCACGAAACATGCAGGGTTCAAAAATTGGAGAAAAACTTGTTTCTATGGAGGTTTTCCCTAGCACGACCCTCAAAATACTTATACAACGATTATGTTACCATAAGGAAAATCCTACGTCAAACAACTTATGAGTAATTTTCTTTCCATAATTGTAATCACGGTTAATCCCAACTTAAAGCATGGAAACAATGTTGAATGGTTCAATAAAATACATTATCAATAACACTTATTAGAAAGTTGAGTCGCATTTAAATTTTTTACCTTGTAAATATTGCAGTTCATCTAAATAAAAGTAAAGTAATAACAATTAATTTACAAATATTCAGTAGATATCTTCCTTTTCTATTTTTTACTTCAAAGACAACAAATCTTTATTTAAAAAGGGATTTTATTCAAATGAGTGTGAAAATTGCAAAGTAACTACATTAAAATGGGAAAAAAAAATCAACAAATGCAATTTCCTCCACCTAATGTTGTGTCAACAAAAACAAAAAAAAGGATCCGAGGCAGAAGAAATAAAAAGGAAATGCGAGAGTGATAAAAAAAAGAGAAATAATAATAATAAATGACGTATTCTTTCTTCTTTGTTCGTCCCACGATAATCACAAATAATAATAATAAATGCAAAAATATTAATTATATCTAAATAATTATGTCTAATAACTGCAGAAAATTATAATTTTTTTAATTATGTCTATTATGTATAAATAATTATGTCTTATATAGTATTTTCATGCCTTTTAGGTTTAATTGTCCTTTTTTTTTAAAGTTAAAGTGTATAATATAAATAGTGATTTTTATTAGAATATTAATAGTAATTCATATTTATTTAGTTATACTATTTTCTTAGCCCCTAAGTTTGTTAGAGGTATTTTAGTATTTTATCTTATTCTAGTAACACTAGTTTTAGCTTATAAATAGGGTGACAATCATTGTAACTTTTATCATGTTTTTGTAGCCGTCATTCTTAATAGAATATTTCCTTTGTTCATCATTTATTCACCTTTGCACCAACAATCGGTATCTAGAGCTCCAGTTCAGATTCATTGGGAAACACGGGAAACACGAGTGAACGTGAGGTCTTGTGTGTTTGATTTTGATTCTTAGATTCGTGTTGACTCTTGAACAAAATCTGATCAGAATTTTATTCTGTGGGTTGGGAAACACTGTGTGAGAAATCTGAGTGTATTGTGCAAGGTGAAAAATGAACGGAAACGGCAACATGAACACCAAGCTTCCAGTATTTGACGGTAAAAACTGGAATCGTTGGATGATCCAAATGCGTGTACTGTTTGGTGCTCAAGATGTTTTAGATCTTGTCACTGATGGTTATGTTCCGGTAGCAGCAGATGCAATGGATGAACAGAAAAACGCGCAGAAGAAAGTAAGGAAGAAGGATCAGAAAGCATTATTCTTTATTCATCAATGTGTTGATGTTAATGTGTTTGAGAAGATTGCAGATTCAACGACAGCAAAGGCTGCGTGGGACACACTGGTTAGATGTTATGGTGATGACGCATCAGTGAAGAAGGTGAAGCTTCAGTCCTTGAGAAAGCAATATGAGAATCTCAACATGAAGAATAATGAGAAAATTTCTGAATACATCTCCAGAGTGATTCTGATCACTAATGAGATGAAGGCGTGTGGAGAAACTCTTTCTGAAGAAACAATCATGGAGAAGGTATTGAGATCCCTTACCTCTCAATTTGATTACATTGTGGTAGCAATAGAACATTCCAAAGATCTGAGTACCATGAGAATTGAAGAGCTGCAGAGCAGTTTAGAAGCGCAAGAGTTGCGTTTGACTGAGAGAACTTCTGAAAGGGAAGTAGAGCAGCAGGCTCTGAAAGCAACTTCTGATAGGAGGTATCAGAAGCAGTCAGAATCCAAGAGAAGATCTGATGGTGGTCAAAAGTCAGAAAGCTCAACCTCTGATAGACAAAAGAATGCTCAGAAGGGAAAAGAGAAGTATGACAAGAAGAAGATCCAATGTTACTGTTGTAAGAAGTTTGGTCACTTTGCTAGAGATTGTTGGTCAAACAAGGAGAGAAAATCAGAAGAAGCAAATATAGCCAGAAGTTCTGATGACGAATCTGTGCTATTGATGGCTTCTGAATCTGATAATATGGATCTGATAGACTGGTGGTATATGGACACTGGCTGTTCAAATCATCTTACTGGAAACAAGAAATGGCTAGTTGACTTTGACTCTGAAAAGAGAACAAAGATCAGATGTGCTGATGACAAATATCTTAATGCAGAAGGTATGGGAAATGTCAGAGTGATTCTGAACAATGGGAAAACAGCATTGATTCAGAACGTGTGGTATGTACCTGGCATCAGAAGCAATCTGATGAGTGTGGGACAATTAATTGAGAAAGATTTTTCAGTTACCATGAAGGATAATTTTCTGAAGCTGTATGACTGCAATCATAAGTTGATTATGGAGTCAGAACAGGGAAGAAATAGAACATTCAAGGTGAATGTCAGAACTGCAGACTCAGAATGTCTTAGTGCAACAAGTGCTGAGAAGGAGAGTGAGCTGTGACACAGAAGATTTGGTCATTTGAATTTCAGAAGCTTAAAACATCTGAATTCAAAGATGTTGGTACATGGAATTCCTGCAATTAAGAAACCTGAGAAGTCATGCAAAGTTTGCATGGAAGGAAAACAACCACGTTTGCCATTTGTGTCAGAAGTTGCTCCAAGAGCAAAACATGCCTTGGGAGTTGTACATTCTGATGTGTGTGGTCCATTTCCAGTAGCATCAATTGGAGGGAATAAATACTTTGTGTTATTTGTTGATGAATTCACAAGAATGACATGGGTATCCCTTATTAAATTCAAACATGAGGTGTTTGATGAATTCAAGAAGTTCAGAATGAAGCCTGAGAATCAGAGTGGTCAGAAGTTGAAGATTCTTAGAACTGATGGTGGAGGTGAGTATAACTCCAAAGAGTTCCAGAAGTTCTATGAGGAGAATGGAATTGAGCATGAGGTTACTGCTCCTTATACCCCTCAACACAATGGTCTTGCTGAAAGAAGAAACCGTACTTTGCTTGATATGGTGAGAAGCATGCTAAAGGAGAAGAAGCTTCCTCAGAAGCTCTGGGGAGAAGCTGTTGCCACTGTAACGTATGTACTCAACAGATGTCCTACGAAGAAGTTGAAGGAAATAGTTCCAATACAGAAGTGGACTGGAGATAAGCAAAGTGTTAGTCATCTGAAGGTGTTTGGTTCTGTTTGCTATAAACATGTTCCAGAAGCCAGAAGACAGAAGCTGGATGATAGAAGCAAAGTGATGATTCTGATAGGGTACCACAGTACAGGTGCATACAAGCTTTATTGTCCAGAAACCAATAAAATTGAATTCAGCAGAGATGTGATTGTGAAGGAATCAAAAGTTTGGAATTAGGATAAGTCTCAATCTAATTCTGATGTTAGAACTTCTGAAGAAAGGTCAGAGTTAAGAATTTCTGAAGTTGGAATAAATTTTGACGTTGATTCTGACTCTGATAGTGATTCTGACTCTGGAGAAGACTCAGAAGATGAAGGTGACTCTGATGATCCAGACTCTGATGGTAATCCAGATTCTGGTGGAAATTCAGACTCTGAAGATGGCCAAGACTCTGAAAATATGCCAGATCTTGAAGATGGTCAAAGCTCTAGAGGAAGTCAACCATCTGAAGCTGGAAACTCTGAAGCTCAAGACTCTGAACAAGTTCAGAGACCACAAAGAATCAGAAGCGTTCCCAGAAGATTTGCAGAATTTGACATGCTGCAAGACACTGAAGTAGACTCTGAAGGAGAAGTTATTCAGTGTGCCATGTTAGTAGACTCTGAACCTATAAGTACAGAGGAGGCTCTTAAGCAGAAGCTCTGGCTGAAGGCCATGAAAGAAGAACTTGATGCTATAGAGAGAAACAAGACTTGGAAGCTGACAGAACTTCCAAAAGACAAGAAAGCCATCAGCGTCAGATGGGTTTTCAAGCAGAAGTTAAAGCCAGATGGCTCAATAGACAAACATAAATCAAGGTTGGTAGCCAGAGGATTTCTACAAAAACTGGGCTGGATTACTCTGAAGTGTTTGCACCTGTAGCAAGACATGAAACAATCAGAATGGTGATTGCAATAGCTGCTAACAGGAATTGGCCTCTGATGCATTTAGATGTAAAATCTGCATTTCTGAATGGTCCATTAGAAGAAGAAGTTTACGTGTCACAACCTCCTGGATTTGTGAAAAAGAATCAGGAAGGGATGGTGTACAGATTATACAAAGCTCTATATGGACTGAAACAAGCGCCTAGAGCTTGGAATCAGAAGATTGATTCATTTTTCAAGAAGCAAGGCTTTCAGAAATGTGAGATGGAGTACGGTGTCTATGTTCAGCATACTTCTGAAGGCAATATGACTCTGGTATGTTTATATGTTGATGATATACTATTGACTGGAAGTTCTGAACAGGAGATAGCCAAGTTCAAGAAAGTTCTGATGAATGAATTTGAAATGACTGATCTAGGCAAAATGACATACTTTCTAGGGATGGAGTTCAGATATTCTGAGAAAGGTATCATTTTGCATCAGCTCAAGTATGAATTAGAACTTCTGAAGAGATTTGATCTGAAGAATTGTAAGATGGCTGTCACACCTTCTGATACAAATCAGAAACTGGATTCAGACTCTGAAGGAAAGGATGTGGACGCTACAACCTTCAAACAGTTGGTTGGTTCTCTGAGGTATCTGTGCAATACCAGACCTGATATTTGCTACTCTGTTGGGATGGTTAGTAGGTTCATGAGTAAACCTAAGTGGTCCCATTACCAAGCTGCTGTCAGGATTCTGAGGTATATCAAGGGAACTCTGAAGTATGGAGTGTTGTTTCCTTCTGGAAGAAAGGATGAGTCAGAACTTCTGAGTTATTCAGATTCTGATTGGTGTGGAGACAGAGTTGACAGAAGAAGTACATCTGGGTACTTGTTCAAATTTCTGGGAGGTCCCATTTCTTGGTGTTCCAAGAAGCAACCTGTTGTGGCGTTATCAACATGTGAAGCTGAATACATTGCAGGTGCTGTTACTGCATGCCAAGCTGTGTGGATTCTGAATCTGTTGCAGGATCTGAAGATTAAAGTAGACAAACCTCTGAAGTTGATGATTGACAACAAGTCTGCAATCAATCTTGCCATAAACCCAGTGTTGCATGGGAGAAGCAAGCATATTGAGACCAAGTATCATTTTCTGAGACATCAAGTTCAGAGTGGAGTGTTAGAAGTTGTACACTGCAACACTCAGAAGCAGTTGACAGATGTTCTGACGAAAGCTATCAAGACTGATCAATTTCTCAGACTAAGGGATGGAATTAGTGTTACAAGTTTTGATGGAATATGAATTAAGGGATGGTATTAGAATATTAATAGTAATTCATATTTATTTAGTTATACTATTTTCTTAGCCCCTAAGTTTGTTAGAGGGTATTTTAGTATTTTATCTTATTCTAGTAACCCTAGTTTTAGCTTATAAATAGGGTGACAATCATTGTAACTTTTATCATGTTTTTGTAGCCGTCATTCTTAATAGAATATTTCCTTTGTTCATCATTTATTCACCTTTGCACCAACAATTTTTTGTATATCAAATTCAAGTGCAACATAGAAATGTCAAACAACTTATCACCAAATGGTTACTGCTTTTTAATTTCACTCGAATTATGATAGATTTTGTAACTGTTTCCACCAGCCAAACATACAATAGAGCTTCCATACAACAATGGTTTAAATCATGAAACATGCAGGGTTCAAAAATTGGAGAAAAACTTGTTTCTATGGAGGTTTTCCCTAACACGACCCTCAAAATACTTATACAACGATTATGTTACCATAAGGAAAATCCTACGTCAAACAACTTATGAGTAATTTTCTTTCCATAATTGTAACCACGGTTAATCCCAACTTAAAGCCTGGAAACAATGTTGAATGGTTCAATAAAATACATTATCAATAACACTTATTAGAAAGTTGAGTCGCATTTAAATTTTTTACTTTGTAAATATTGCAGTTCATCTAAATAAAAGTAAAGTAATAACAATTAATTTACAAATATTCAGTAGATATCTTCCTTTTCTATTTTTTACTTCAAAGACAACAAATCTTTATTTAAAAAGGGATTTTATTCAAAATGAGTGTGAAAATTGCAAAGTAACTACATTAAAATGGGACAAAAAAATCAACAAATGCAATTTCCTCCACCTAATGTTGTGTCAACAAAAACAAAAAAAAGGATCCGAGGCAGAAGAAATAAAAAGGAAATGCGAGAGTGATAAAAAAAAGAGAAATAATAATAATAAATGACGTATTCTTTCTTCTTTGTTTGTTCCACGATAATCACAAATTTCCATCCTTCTATATATCCATATTCTTTCTTTTGATAATTAAGCAACTAAAAATATGGGATAAGTCAGAAAAATAAACTGCTTCATTTTTTTTTACCTCAGAGATGTTGAACACATGAAATTGCTCTAAATTATCAAAAAAAAAATTGATGAGTTGGGTTGAATTTTTCTATTAAATAATTATACCTTTAACCTTACAGCACCCAATTCTTCTAACTTCACGCAATTGAACAACTCCATGTATTTTTTCCAATTTTGTCATGTTACATGAGATAACCTTTAAATAAAAGAAATCAAAATTAAATAAAATTAAAGTTAAATTAAAGAAAATTAGAGAAAACCTTTAAATAAAAGAAATCAAAATTAAATAAAATTAAAGTTAAATTAAAGAAAATTAGAGAAGTTGTTACAAACATACCAAATATCAACAGTAGTTTCCAATATCCTCATGTCCACCATTTATCTCAACTTCCTTCTCTCTTTTCTCTTTTGTTCTTGATGAATGTTTTCTACCATTAGATTGAATGACGTAGAAGTTGAATATCTTTCTTTTCTTTCTCTCTTTCGTTCTCTTTCTTCTTAAATAAATGGGTTAAATGAGAATGGGAAGTTATTATTTTGATATAACCGTAAAATAGTTTTTACTCATTGATACATTTTCTATGGCCTTTTGATACTGCAAGTTTTTTAAATTAATTTTAATATAAAAAAATTAAAATGTGTGATGGTAGAAGTTTTTTAACCGTCTATGTAGTTGATTTTTGTAAAGGGTGTTAAATGGAATAATAGTGTGAATTATTGGACAAAATTGGAAAATAAAAAGTTTTTAGTATTGGCTTTATGTATTGTTATAGATAAATAGATTATGAATTGGTAACATTAAAAAATAAATCTCATGTAGTAAAGAATTTATTTCAGCATAACAATGAGTAATAACCCGTTTATTAGCTAAACATCATACAAGTGCTAGAATAACCAACAACTAGCTTAAAAAATCTATTTCAAAGACACACCTAAAAAAAATGAAGGGTGAGTACTAAAAAAATAATTAAGATGAAACATACCTATATAAGAAGATCATCACAAGGATTTGCTGGTTTTTTTTTTATAATGACACTAGCGTCCAAACGGGAACGTCCGTGCCCGTTTGTCCGCTTTTTTTATTGCGTTAACGCGCCAAAATATTAACAGCGTATTTTTTTATAAATTTAATTTTACTATAAACTATTTATATTGATTTTAATATAAACTATTTATATGATGAAACATTAAGTTTTATATTTATATATTGCTATAGATTAGTCAAAACCATAAGAAGATTTAGATAGTAGAAGAACAAAAGTCTTTCTCACAATTTATTAAGCAATTAAACATAAACATTAACACGGATATTAAGCTACATTATTGCACGTGTTAGTTGCTTAATATATTGTGAGAAAGATTTTTGTTCTTCTTCTATCTAAATCTTCTTATGGTTTTGACTAATATATAGCAATATATAAATATAAAACTTAATGTTTCATCATATAAATAGTTTATATTAAAATCAATATAAATAGTTTATAGTAAAATTAAATTTATAAAAAAATACGCTGTTAATATTTTTGCGCGTTAGCGCAATTAAAAGAGCAGACAAACGGGCACAAACGTGCCTGTTTGGACGCTAGTAGAAAATACATGGAATAAAATTCAACATTAATTATATCTAAATAATTATGTCTAATAACTGCAGAAAATTATTTTTTTTTTAATTATGTCTATTATGTATAAATAATTATGTCTTATATAGTATTTTCATGCCTTTTAGGTTTAATTGTCCTTTTTTTTTAAGTTAAAGTGTATAAAATATAAATAGGGATTTTTTGTATAACAAATTCAAGTGCAACATAGAAATGTCAAACAACTTATCACCAAATGGTTACTGCTTTTTAATTTCACTCGAATTATGATAGATCCTGTAACTGTTTCCACCAGCCAAACATACAATAGAGCTTCCATACAACAATGGTTTAAATCACGAAACATGTAGGGTTCAAAAATTGGAGAAAAACTTGTTTCTATGGAGGTTTTCCCTAACACGACCCTCAAAATACTTATACAATGATTATGTTACCATAAGGAAAATCCTACGTCAAACAACTTATGAGTAATTTTCTTTCCATAATTGTAACCACGGTTAATCCCTACTTAAAGCCTGGAAACAATGTTGAATGGTTCAATAAAATACATTATCAATAACACTTATTAGAAAGTTGAGTCGCATTTAAATTTTTTACATTGTAAATATTGCAGTTCATCTAAATAAAAGTAAAGTAATAACAATTGATTTACAAATATTCAGTAGATATCTTCCTTTTCTATTTTTTACTTCAAAGACAACAAATCTTTATTTAAAAAGGGATTTTATTCAAAATGAGTGTGAAAATTGCAAAGTAACTACATTTAAATGAAAAAAAAATCAACAAATGCAATTTTCTCCACCTAATGTTGTGTCAACAAAAACAAAAAACGGATCCGAGGCAGAAGAAATAAAAAGGAAATGCGAGAGTAATAAAAAAAAGAGAAATGATAATAATAAATGACGTATTCTTTCTTCTTTGTTCTTTCCACGATAATCACAAATTTCCATCCTTCTATATATCCATATTGTTTCTTTTGATAATTAAGCAACTAAAAATATGAGATAAGTCAGAAAAATAAACTGCTTCATTTTTTTTTACCTCAGAGATGCTGAACATATGAAATTGCTCTAAATTATCAAAAAAAAATTGATGAGTTGGGTTGAATTTTTCTATTAAATAATTATACCTTTAACCTTACAGCACCCAATTCTTCTAACTTCACGCAATTGAACAACTCCATGTATTTTTCCCAATTTTGTCATGTTACATGAGATAACCTTTAAATAAAAGAAATCAAAATTAAATAAAATTAAAGTTAAATTAAAGAAAATTAGAGAAGTTGTTACAAACATACCAAATATCAACAGTAGTTTCCAATATCCTCATGTCCACCATTTATCTCGACTTCCTTCTCTCTTTTCTCTTTTGTTCTTGATGAATGTTTTCTACAATTAGATTGAATGACGTAGAAGTTGAATATCTTTCTTTTCTTTCTCTCTTTCGTTCTCTTTCTTCTTAAATAAATGGGTTAAATGAGAATGGGAAGTTATTATTTTGATATAACCGTAAAATAGTTTTTACTCATTGATACATTTTCTATGGCCTTTTGATACTGCAAGTTTTTTAAATTAATTTTAATATAAAAAAATTAAAATGTGTGATGGTAGAAGTTTTTTAACCGTCTATGTAGTTGATTTTTGTAAAGGGTGTTAAATGAAATAATAGTGTGAATTATTAGACAAAATTGGAAAATAAAAAGTTTGTAGTATTGGCTTTATGTATTGTTATAGATAAATAGATTATGAATTGGTAACATTAAAAAATAAATCTCATGTAGTAAAGAATTTATTTCAGCATAACAAGCAGTAATAACCCGTTTATTAGCTAAACATCATACAAGTGCTAGAATAACCAACAACTAGCTTAAAAAATCTATTTCAAAGACACACCTAAAAAAAAATGAAGGGTGAGTACTAAAAAAATAATTAAGATGAAACATACCTATATAAGAAGATCATCACAAGGATTTGCTGGTTTGTTTTTATAATGACACTAGCGTCCAAACGGGCACGTCCGTGCCCGTTTGTCCGCTTTTTTTATTGCGTTAACGCGCCAAAATATTAACAACGTATTTTTTTATTAATTTAATTTTACTATAAACTATTTATATTGATTTTAATATAAACTATTTATATGATGAAACATTAAGTTTTATATTTATATATTGCTATAGATTAGTCAAAACCATAAGAAGATTTAGATAGTAGGAGAACAAAAGTCTTTCTCACAATTTATTAAGCAATTAAACATAAACATTAACACGGATATTAAGCTACATTATTGCACGTGTTAGTTGCTTAATATTTTGTGAGAAAGATTTTTGTTCTTCTTCTATCTAAATCTTCTTATGGTTTTGACTAATATATAGCAATATATAAATACAAAACTTAATGTTTCATCATATAAATAGTTTATATTAAAATCAATATAAATAGTTTATAGTAAAATTAAATTTATAAAAAAATACGCTGTTAATATTTTTGCGCGTTAGCGCAATTAAAAGAGCAGACAAACGGGCACAAACGTGCCTGTTTGGACGCTAGTAGAAAATACATGGAATAAAATTCAACATTAATTATATCTAAATAATTATGTCTAATAACTGCAAAAAATTATAATTTTTTTTAATTATGTCTATTATGTATAAATAATTATGTCTTATATAGTATTTTCATGCCTTTTAGGTTTAATTGTCCTTTTTTTTTTTTAAGTTAAAGTGTATAAAATATAAATAGTGATTTTTTGTATAACAAATTCAAGTGCAACATAGAAATGTCAAACAACTTATCACCAAATGGTTACTGCTTTTTAATTTCACTCGAATTATGATAGATTTCGTAACTGTTTCCACCAGCCAAACATACAATAGAGCTTCCATACAACACTGGTTTAAATCACGAAACATGCAGGGTTCAAAAATTGGAGAAAAACTTGTTTCTATGGAGGTTTTCCCTAACACGACCCTCAAAATACTTATACAACGATTATGTTACCATAAGGAAAATCCTACGTCAAACAACTTATGAGTAATTTTCTTTCCATAATTGTAACCACGGTTAATCCCAACTTAAAACCTGAAAGAATATTGAATGGTTCAATAAAATACATTATCAATAACACTTATTAGAAAGTTGAGTCGCATTTATATTTTTTACATTGTAAATATTGCAGTTCATCTAAATAAAAGTAAAGTAATAACATTTAATTTACAAATATTCAGTAGATATCTTCCTTTTCTATTTTTTACTTCAAAGACAACAAATCTTTATTTAAAAAGGGATTTTATTCAAAATGAGTGTGAAAATTGCAAAGTAACTACATTTAAATGGGAAAAAAAAATCAACAAATGCAATTTCCTCCACCTAATGTTGTGTCAACAAAAACAAAAAAAATATCCGAGGCAGAAGAAATAAAAAGGAAATGCGAGAGTGATAAAAAAAATAGAAATAATAATAATAAATGACATATTCTTTCTTCTTTGTTCGTTCCACGATAATCACAAATTTCCATCCTTCTATATATCCATATTCTTTCTTTTGATAATTAAGCAACTAAAAATATGGGATAAGTTAGAAAAATAAACTGCTTCATTTTTTTTTTACCTCAGAGATGTTGAACACATGAAATTGCTCTAAATTATCAAAAAAAAAAAAATTGATGAGTTGGGTTGAATTTTTCTATTAAATAATTATACCTTTAAGCTTACAGCACCCAATTCTTCTAACTTCACGCAATTGAACAACTCCATGTATTTTTCCCAATTTTGTCATGTTACGTGAGATAACCTTTAAATAAAAGAAATCAAAATTAAATAAAATTAAAGTTAAATTAAAGAAAATTAGAGAAGTTGTTACAAGAATACCAAATATCAACAGTAGTTTCCAATATCCTCATGTCCACCATTTATCTCGACTTCCTTCTCTCTTTTCTCTTTTGTTCTTGATGAATGTTTTCTACCATTAGATTGAATGACGTAGAAGTTGAATATCTTTCTTTTCTTTCTCTCTTTCGTTCTCTTTCTTCTTAAATAAATGGGTTAAATGAGAATGGGAAGTTATTATTTTGATATAACCGTAAAATAGTTTTTACTCATTGATACATTTTCTATGGCCTTTTGATACTGCAAGTTTTTTAAATTAATTTTAATATAAAAAAATTAAAATGTGTGATGGTAGAAGTTTTTTAACCGTCTATGTAGTTGATTTTTGTAAAGGGTGTTAAATGGAATAATAGTGTGAATTATTGGACAAAATTGGAAAATAAAAAGTTTTTAGTATTGGCTTTATGTATTGTTATAGATAAATAGATTATGAATTGGTAACATTAAAAAATAAATCTCATGTAGTAAAGAATTTATTTCAGCATAACAATGAGTAATAACCCGTTTATTAGCTAAACATCATACAAGTGCTAGAATAACCAACAACTAGCTTAAAAAATCTATTTCAAAGACACAGCTAAAAAAAATGAAGGGTGAGTACTAAAAAAATAATTAAGATGAAACATACCTATATAAGAAGATCATCACAAGGATTTGCTGGTTTTTTTTTATAATGACACTAGCGTCCAAACGGGCACGTCCGTGCCCGTTTGTTCGCTTTTTTTATTGCGTTAACGCGCCAAAATATTCACAGCGTATTTTTTTATAAATTTTTACTATAAACTATTTATATTGATTTTAATATAAACTATTTATATGATGAAACATTAAGTTTTATATTTATATATTGCTATAGATTAGTCAAAACCATAAGAAGATTTAGATAGTAGAAGAACAAAAGTCTTTCTCACAATTTATTAAGCAATTAAACATAAACATTAACACGAATATTAAGCTACATTATTGCACGTGCTAGTTGCTTAATATTTTGTGAGAAAGATTTTTGTTCTTCTTCTATCTAAATCTTCTTATGGTTTTGACTAATATATAGCAATATATAAATACTAAACTTAATGTTTCATCATATAAATAGTTTATATTAAAATCAATATAAATAGTTTATAGTAAAATTAAATTTATAAAAAAATACGCTGTTTATATTTTTGCACGTTAGCGCAATTAAAAGAGCAGACAAACGGGCACAAACGTGCCTGTTTGGACGCTAGTAGAAAATACATGGAATAAAATTCAACATTAATTATATCTAAATAATTATGTCTAATAACTGCAGAAAATTATAATTTTTTTTTAATTATGTCTATTATGTATAAATAATTATGTCTTATATAGTATTTTCATGCCTTTTAGGTTTAATTGTCCTTTTTTTTTTTAAGTTAAAGTGTATAAAATATAAATAGTGATTTTTTGTATAACAAATTCAAGTGCAACATAGAAATGTCAAACAACTTATCACCAAATGGTTACTGCTTTTTAATTTCACTCGAATTATGATAGATTCTGTAACTGTTTCCACCAGCCAAACATACAATAGAGCTTCCATACAACACTGGTTTAAATCACGAAACATGCAGGGTTCAAAAATTGGAGAAAAACTTGTTTCTATGGAGGTTTTCCCTAACACGACCCTCAAAATACTTATACAACGATTATGTTACCATAAGGAAAATCCTACGTCAAACAACTTATGAGTAATTTTCTTTCCATAATTGTAACCACGGTTAATCCCAACTTAAAGTCTGAAACAATATTGAATGGTTCAATAAAATACATTATCAATAACACTTATTAGAAAGTTGAGTCGCATTTATATTTTTTACATTGTAAATATTGCAGTTCATCTAAATAAAAGTAAAGTAATAACAATTAATTTACAAATATTCAGTAGATATCTTCCTTTTCTATTTTTTACTTCAAAGACAACAAATCTTTATTTAAAAAGGGATTTTATTCAAAATGAGTGTGAAAATTGCAAAGTAACTACATTTAAATGGGAAAAAAAAATCAACAAATGCAATTTCCTCCACCTAATGTTGTGTCAACAAAAACAAAAAAAAGATCCGAGGCAGAAGAAATAAAAAGGAAATGCGAGAGTGATAAAAAAAATAGAAATAATAATAATAAATGACATATTCTTTCTTCTTTGTTCGTTCCACGATAATCACAAATTTCCATCCTTCTATATATCCATATTCTTTCTTTTGAAAATTAAGCAACTAAAAATATGGGATAAGTTAGAAAAATAAACTGCTTCATTTTTTTTACCTCAGAGATGTTGAACACATGAAATTGCTCTAAATTATCAAAAAAAAAAAAATTGATGAGTTGGGTTGAATTTTTCTATTAAATAATTATACCTTTAAGCTTACAGCACCCAATTCTTCTAACTTCACGCAATTGAACAACTCCATGTATTTTTCCCAATTTTGTCATGTTACGTGAGATAACCTTTAAATAAAAGAAATCAAAATTAAATAAAATTAAAGTTAAATTAAAGAAAATTAGAGAAGTTGTTACAAACATACCAAATATCAACAGTAGTTTCCAATATCCTCATGTCCACCATTTATCTCGACTTCCTTCTCTCTTTTCTCTTTTGTTCTTGATGAATGTTTTCTACCATTAGATTGAATGACGTAGAAGTTGAATATCTTTCTTTTCTTTCTCTCTTTCGTTCTCTTTCTTCTTAAATAAATGGGTTAAATGAGAATGGGAAGTTATTATTTTGATATAACCGTAAAATAGTTTTTACTCATTGATACATTTTCTATGGCCTTTTGATACTGCAAGTTTTTTAAATTAATTTTAATATAAAAAAATTAAAATGTGTGATGGTAGAAGTTTTTTAACCGTCTATGTAGTTGATTTTTGTAAAGGGTGTTAAATGGAATAATAGTGTGAATTATTGGACAAAATTGGAAAATAAAAAGTTTTTAGTATTGGCTTTATGTATTGTTATAGATAAATAGATTATGAATTGGTAACATTAAAAAATAAATCTCATGTAGTAAAGAATTTATTTCAGCATAACAATGAGTAATAACCCGTTTATTAGCTAAACATCATACAAGTGCTAGAATAACCAACAACTAGCTTAAAAAATCTATTTCAAAGACACACCTAAAAAAAATGAAGGGTGAGTACTAAAAAAATAATTAAGATGAAACATACCTATATAAGAAGATCATCACAAGGATTTGCTGGTTTTTTTTTTATAATGACACTAGCGTCCAAACGGGAACGTCCGTGCCCGTTTGTCCGCTTTTTTTATTGCGTTAACGCGCCAAAATATTAACAGCGTATTTTTTTATAAATTTAATTTTACTATAAACTATTTATATTGATTTTAATATAAACTATTTATATGATGAAACATTAAGTTTTATATTTATATATTGCTATAGATTAGTCAAAACCATAAGAAGATTTAGATAGTAGAAGAACAAAAGTCTTTCTCACAATTTATTAAGCAATTAAACATAAACATTAACACGGATATTAAGCTACATTATTGCACGTGTTAGTTGCTTAATATATTGTGAGAAAGATTTTTGTTCTTCTTCTATCTAAATCTTCTTATGGTTTTGACTAATATATAGCAATATATAAATACAAAACTTAATGTTTCATCATATAAATAGTTTATATTAAAATCAATATAAATAGTTTATAGTAAAATTAAATTTATAAAAAAATACGCTGTTAATATTTTTGCGCGTTAGCGCAATTAAAAGAGCAGACAAACGGGCACAAACGTGCCTGTTTGGACGCTAGTAGAAAATACATGGAATAAAATTCAACATTAATTATATCTAAATAATTATGTCTAATAACTGCAGAATTTTTTTTTTTTTTAATTATGTCTATTATGTATAAATAATTATGTCTTATATAGTATTTTCATGCCTTTTAGGTTTAATTGTCCTTTTTTTTTTTAAGTTAAAGTGTATAAAATATAAATAGGGATTTTTTGTATAACAAATTCAAGTGCAACATAGAAATGTCAAACAACTTATCACCAAATGGTTACTGCTTTTTAATTTCACTCGAATTATGATAGATCCTCTAACTGTTTCCACCAGCCAAACATACAATAGAGCTTCCATACAACAATGGTTTAAATCACGAAACATGCAGGGTTCAAAAATTGGAGAAAAACTTGTTTCTATGGAGGTTTTCCCTAACACGACCCTCAACATACTTATACAATGATTATGTTACCATAAGGAAAATCCTACGTCAAACAACTTATGAGTAATTTTCTTTCCATAATTGTAACCACGGTTAATCCCTACTTAAAGCCTGGAAACAATGTTGAATGGTTCAATAAAATACATTATCAATAACACTTATTAGAAAGTTGAGTCGCATTTAAATTTTTTACATTGTGAATATTGCAGTTCATCTAAATAAAAGTAAAGTAATAACAATTGATTTACAAATATTCAGTAGATATCTTCCTTTTCTATTTTTTACTTCAAAGACAACAAATCTTTATTTAAAAAGGGATTTTATTCAAAATGAGTGTGAAAATTGCAAAGTAACTACATTTAAATGAAAAAAAAAAAATCAACAAATGCAATTTTCTCCACCTAATGTTGTGTCAACAAAAACAAAAAACGGATCCGAGGCCGAAGAAATAAAAAGGAAATGCGAGAGTAATAAAAAAAAGAGAAATGATAATAATAAATGACGTATTCTTTCTTCTTTGTTCTTTCCACGATAATCACAAATTTCCATCCTTCTATATATCCATATTCTTTCTTTTGATAATTAAGCAACTAAAAATATGAGATAAGTCAGAAAAATAAACTGCTTCATTTTTTTTTACCTCAGAGATGCTGAACATATTAAATTGCTCTAAATTATCAAAAAAAAATTGATGAGTTGGGTTGAATTTTTCTATTAAATAATTATACCTTTAACCTTACAGCACCCAATTCTTCTAACTTCACGCAATTGAACAACTCCATGTATTTTTCCCAATTTTGTCATGTTACATGAGATAACCTTTAAATAAAAGAAATCAAAATTAAATAAAATTAAAGTTAAATTAAAGAAAATTAGAGAAGTTGTTACAAACATACCAAATATCAACAGTAGTTTCCAATATCCTCATGTCCACCATTTATCTCGACTTCCTTCTCTCTTTTCTCTTTTGTTCTTGAGGAATGTTTTCTACAATTAGATTGAATGACGTAGAAGTTGAATATCTTTCTTTTCTTTCTCTCTTTCGTTCTCTTTCTTCTTAAATAAATGGGTTAAATGAGAATGGGAAGTTATTATTTTGATATAACCGTAAAATAGTTTTTACTCATTCATACATTTTCTATGGCCTTTTGATACTGCAAGTTTTTTAAATTAATTTTAATATAAAAAAATTAAAATGTGTGATGGTAGAAGTTTTTTAACCGTCTATGTAGTTGATTTTTGTAAAGGGTGTTAAATGAAATAATAGTGTGAATTATTAGACAAAATTGGAAAATAAAAAGTTTTTAGTATTGGCTTTATGTATTGTTATAGATAAATAGATTATGAATTGGTAACATTAAAAAATAAATCTCATGTAGTAAAGAATTTATTTCAGCATAACAATGAGTAATAACCCGTTTATTAGCTAAACATCATACAAGTGCTAGAATAACCAACAACTAGCTTAAAAAATCTATTTCAAAGACACACCTAAAAAAAAATGAAGGGTGAGTACTAAAAAAATAATTAAGATGAAACATACCTATATAAGAAGATCATCACAAGGATTTGCTGGTTTGTTTTTATAATGACACTAGCGTCCAAACGGGCACGTCCGTGCCCGTTTGTCCGCTTTTTTTATTGCGTTAACGCGCCAAAATATTAACAACGTATTTTTTTATTAATTTAATTTTACTATAAACTATTTATATTGATTTTAATATAAACTATTTATATGATGAAACATTAAGTTTTATATTTATATATTGCTATAGATTAGTCAAAACCATAAGAAGATTTAGATAGTAGGAGAACAAAAGTCTTTCTCACAATTTATTAAGCAATTAAACATAAACATTAACACGGATATTAAGCTACATTATTGCACGTGTTAGTTGCTTAATATTTTGTGAGAAAGATTTTTGTTCTTCTTCTATCTAAATCTTCTTATGGTTTTGACTAATATATAGCAATATATAAATACTAAACTTAATGTTTCATCATATAAATAGTTTATATTAAAATCAATATAAATAGTTTATAGTAAAATTAAATTTATAAAAAAATACGCTGTTAATATTTTTGCACGTTAGCGCAATTAAAAGAGCAGACAAACGGGCACAAACGTGCCTGTTTGGACGCTAGTAGAAAATACATGGAATAAAATTCAACATTAATTATATCTAAATAATTATGTCTAATAACTGCAAAAAATTATAATTTTTTTTAATTATGTCTATTATGTATAAATAATTATGTCTTATATAGTATTTTCATGCCTTTTAGGTTTAATTGTCCTTTTTTTTTTAAGTTAAAGTGTATAAAATATAAATAGTGATTTTTTGTATAACAAATTCAAGTGCAACATAGAAATGTCAAACAACTTATCACCAAATGGTTACTGCTTTTTAATTTCACTCGAATTATGATAGATTCTGTAACTGTTTCCACCAGCCAAACATACAATAGAGCTTCCATACAACACTGGTTTAAATCACGAAACATGCAGGGTTCAAAAATTGGAGAAAAACTTGTTTCTATGGAGGTTTTCCCTAACACGACCCTCAAAATACTTATACAACGATTATGTTACCATAAGGAAAATCCTACGTCAAACAACTTATGAGTAATTTTGTTTCCATAATTGTAACCACGGTTAATCCCAACTTAAAACCTGAAAGAATATTGAATGGTTCAATAAAATACATTATCAATAACACTTATTAGAAAGTTGAGTCGCATTTATATTTTTTACATTGTAAATATTGCAGTTCATCTAAATAAAAGTAAAGTAATAACAATTAATTTACAAATATTCAGTAGATATCTTCCTTTTCTATTTTTTACTTCAAAGACAACAAATCTTTATTTAAAAAGGGATTTTATTCAAAATGAGTGTGAAAATTGCAAAGTAACTACATTTAAATGGGAAAAAAAAATCAACAAATGCAATTTCCTCCACCTAATGTTGTGTCAACAAAAACAAAAAAAAGATCCGAGGCAGAAGAAATAAAAAGGAAATGCGAGAGTGATAAAAAAAATAGAAATAATAATAATAAATGACATATTCTTTCTTCTTTGTTCGTTCCACGATAATCACAAATTTCCATCCTTCTATATATCCATATTCTTTCTTTTGATAATTAAGCAACTAAAAATATGGGATAAGTTAGAAAAATAAACTGCTTCATTTTTTTTTTACCTCAGAGATGTTGAACACATGAAATTGCTCTAAATTATCAAAAAAAAAAAAAATTGATGAGTTGGGTTGAATTTTTCTATTAAATAATTATACCTTTAAGCTTACAGCACCCAATTCTTCTAACTTCACGCAATTGAACAACTCCATGTATTTTTCCCAATTTTGTCATGTTACGTGAGATAACCTTTAAATAAAAGAAATCAAAATTAAATAAAATTAAAGTTAAATTAAAGAAAATTAGAGAAGTTGTTACAAGAATACCAAATATCAACAGTAGTTTCCAATATCCTCATGTCCACCATTTATCTCGACTTCCTTCTCTCTTTTCTCTTTTGTTCTTGATGAATGTTTTCTACCATTAGATTGAATGACGTAGAAGTTGAATATCTTTCTTTTCTTTCTCTCTTTCGTTCTCTTTCTTCTTAAATAAATGGGTTAAATGAGAATGAGAAGTTATTATTTTGATATAACCGTAAAATAGTTTTTACTCATTGATACATTTTCTATGGCCTTTTGATACTGCAAGTTTTTTAAATTAATTTTAATATAAAAAAATTAAAATGTGTGATGGTAGAAGTTTTTTAACCGTCTATGTAGTTGATTTTTGTAAAGGGTGTTAAATGGAATAATAGTGTGAATTATTGGACAAAATTGGAAAATAAAAAGTTTTTAGTATTGGCTTTATGTATTGTTATAGATAAATAGATTATGAATTGGTAACATTAAAAAATAAATCTCATGTAGTAAAGAATTTATTTCAGCATAACAATGAGTAATAACCCGTTTATTAGCTAAACATCATACAAGTGCTAGAATAACCAACAACTAGCTTAAAAAATCTATTTCAAAGACACAGCTAAAAAAAATGAAGGGTGAGTACTAAAAAAATAATTAAGATGAAACATACCTATATAAGAAGATCATCACAAGGATTTGCTGGTTTTTTTTTATAATGACACTAGCGTCCAAACGGGCACGTCCGTGCCCGTTTGTTCGCTTTTTTTATTGCGTTAACGCGCCAAAATATTCACAGCGTATTTTTTTATAAATTTTTACTATAAACTATTTATATTGATTTTAATATAAACTATTTATATGATGAAACATTAAGTTTTATATTTATATATTGCTATAGATTAGTCAAAACCATAAGAAGATTTAGATAGTAGAAGAACAAAAGTCTTTCTCACAATTTATTAAGCAATTAAACATAAACATTAACACGAATATTAAGCTACATTATTGCACGTGCTAGTTGCTTAATATTTTGTGAGAAAGATTTTTGTTCTTCTTCTATCTAAATCTTCTTATGGTTTTGACTAATATATAGCAATATATAAATACTAAACTTAATGTTTCATCATATAAATAGTTTATATTAAAATCAATATAAATAGTTTATAGTAAAATTAAATTTATAAAAAAATACGCTGTTAATATTTTTGCACGTTAGCGCAATTAAAAGAGCAGACAAACGGGCACAAACGTGCCTGTTTGGACGCTAGTAGAAAATACATGGAATAAAATTCAACATTAATTATATCTAAATAATTATGTCTAATAACTGCAGAAAATTATAATTTTTTTTAATTATGTCTATTATGTATAAATAATTATGTCTTATATAGTATTTTCATGCCTTTTAGGTTTAATTGTCCTTTTTTTTTTAAGTTAAAGTGTATAAAATATAAATAGTGATTTTTTGTATAACAAATTCAAGTGCAACATAGAAATGTCAAACAACTTATCACCAAATGGTTACTGCTTTTTAATTTCACTCGAATTATGATAGATTCTGTAACTGTTTCCACCAGCCAAACATACAATAGAGCTTCCATACAACACTGGTTTAAATCACGAAACATGCAGGGTTCAAAAATTGGAGAAAAACTTGTTTCTATGGAGGTTTTCCCTAACACGACCCTCAAAATACTTATACAACGATTATGTTACCATAAGGAAAATCCTACGTCAAACAACTTATGAGTAATTTTCTTTCCATAATTGTAACCACGGTTAATCCCAACTTAAAGTCTGAAACAATATTGAATGGTTCAATAAAATACATTATCAATAACACTTATTAGAAAGTTGAGTCGCATTTATATTTTTTACATTGTAAATATTGCAGTTCATCTAAATAAAAGTAAAGTAATAACAATTAATTTACAAATATTCAGTAGATATCTTCCTTTTCTATTTTTTACTTCAAAGACAACAAATCTTTATTTAAAAAGGGATTTTATTCAAAATGAGTGTGAAAATTGCAAAGTAACTACATTTAAATGGGAAAAAAAAATCAACAAATGCAATTTCCTCCACCTAATGTTGTGTCAACAAAAACAAAAAAAAGATCCGAGGCAGAAGAAATAAAAAGGAAATGCGAGAGTGATAAAAAAAATAGAAATAATAATAATAAATGACATATTCTTTCTTCTTTGTTCGTTCCACGATAATCACAAATTTCCATCCTTCTATATATCCATATTCTTTCTTTTGAAAATTAAGCAACTAAAAATATGGGATAAGTTAGAAAAATAAACTGCTTCATTTTTTTTACCTCAGAGATGTTGAACACATGAAATTGCTCTAAATTATCAAAAAAAAAAAAATTGATGAGTTGGGTTGAATTTTTCTATTAAATAATTATACCTTTAAGCTTACAGCACCCAATTCTTCTAACTTCACGCAATTGAACAACTCCATGTATTTTTCCCAATTTTGTCATGTTACGTGAGATAACCTTTAAATAAAAGAAATCAAAATTAAATAAAATTAAAGTTAAATTAAAGAAAATTAGAGAAGTTGTTACAAGAATACCAAATATCAACAGTAGTTTCCAATATCCTCATGTCCACCATTTATCTCGACTTCCTTCTCTCTTTTCTCTTTTGTTCTTGATGAATGTTTTCTACCATTAGATTGAATGACGTAGAAGTTGAATATCTTTCTTTTCTTTCTCTCTTTCGTTCTCTTTCTTCTTAAATAAATGGGTTAAATGAGAATGAGAAGTTATTATTTTGATATAACCGTAAAATAGTTTTTACTCATTGATACATTTTCTATGGCCTTTTGATACTGCAAGTTTTTTAAATTAATTTTAATATAAAAAAATTAAAATGTGTGATGGTAGAAGTTTTTTAACCGTCTATGTAGTTGATTTTTGTAAAGGGTGTTAAATGGAATAATAGTGTGAATTATTGGACAAAATTGGAAAATAAAAAGTTTTTAGTATTGGCTTTATGTATTGTTATAGATAAATAGATTATGAATTGGTAACATTAAAAAATAAATCTCATGTAGTAAAGAATTTATTTCAGCATAACAATGAGTAATAACCCGTTTATTAGCTAAACATCATACAAGTGCTAGAATAACCAACAACTAGCTTAAAAAATCTATTTCAAAGACACAGCTAAAAAAAATGAAGGGTGAGTACTAAAAAAATAATTAAGATGAAACATACCTATATAAGAAGATCATCACAAGGATTTGCTGGTTTTTTTTTATAATGACACTAGCGTCCAAACGGGCACGTCCGTGCCCGTTTGTTCGCTTTTTTTATTGCGTTAACGCGCCAAAATATTCACAGCGTATTTTTTTATAAATTTTTACTATAAACTATTTATATTGATTTTAATATAAACTATTTATATGATGAAACATTAAGTTTTATATTTATATATTGCTATAGATTAGTCAAAACCATAAGAAGATTTAGATAGTAGAAGAACAAAAGTCTTTCTCACAATTTATTAAGCAATTAAACATAAACATTAACACGAATATTAAGCTACATTATTGCACGTGCTAGTTGCTTAATATTTTGTGAGAAAGATTTTTGTTCTTCTTCTATCTAAATCTTCTTATGGTTTTGACTAATATATAGCAATATATAAATACTAAACTTAATGTTTCATCATATAAATAGTTTATATTAAAATCAATATAAATAGTTTATAGTAAAATTAAATTTATAAAAAAATACGCTGTTAATATTTTTGCACGTTAGCGCAATTAAAAGAGCAGACAAACGGGCACAAACGTGCCTGTTTGGACGCTAGTAGAAAATACATGGAATAAAATTCAACATTAATTATATCTAAATAATTATGTCTAATAACTGCAGAAAATTATAATTTTTTTTAATTATGTCTATTATGTATAAATAATTATGTCTTATATAGTATTTTCATGCCTTTTAGGTTTAATTGTCCTTTTTTTTTTAAGTTAAAGTGTATAAAATATAAATAGTGATTTTTTGTATAACAAATTCAAGTGCAACATAGAAATGTCAAACAACTTATCACCAAATGGTTACTGCTTTTTAATTTCACTCGAATTATGATAGATTCTGTAACTGTTTCCACCAGCCAAACATACAATAGAGCTTCCATACAACACTGGTTTAAATCACGAAACATGCAGGGTTCAAAAATTGGAGAAAAACTTGTTTCTATGGAGGTTTTCCCTAACACGACCCTCAAAATACTTATACAACGATTATGTTACCATAAGGAAAATCCTACGTCAAACAACTTATGAGTAATTTTCTTTCCATAATTGTAACCACGGTTAATCCCAACTTAAAGTCTGAAACAATATTGAATGGTTCAATAAAATACATTATCAATAACACTTATTAGAAAGTTGAGTCGCATTTATATTTTTTACATTGTAAATATTGCAGTTCATCTAAATAAAAGTAAAGTAATAACAATTAATTTACAAATATTCAGTAGATATCTTCCTTTTCTATTTTTTACTTCAAAGACAACAAATCTTTATTTAAAAAGGGATTTTATTCAAAATGAGTGTGAAAATTGCAAAGTAACTACATTTAAATGGGAAAAAAAAATCAACAAATGCAATTTCCTCCACCTAATGTTGTGTCAACAAAAACAAAAAAAAGATCCGAGGCAGAAGAAATAAAAAGGAAATGCGAGAGTGATAAAAAAAATAGAAATAATAATAATAAATGACATATTCTTTCTTCTTTGTTCGTTCCACGATAATCACAAATTTCCATCCTTCTATATATCCATATTCTTTCTTTTGATAATTAAGCAACTAAAAATATGGGATAAGTTAGAAAAATAAACTGCTTAATTTTTTTTTACCTCAGAGATGTTGAACACATGAAATTGCTCTAAATTATCAAAAAAAAAAAATTGATGAGTTGGGTTGAATTTTTCTATTAAATAATTATACCTTTAAGCTTACAGCACCCAATTCTTCTAACTTCACGCAATTGAACAACTCCATGTATTTTTCCCAATTTTGTCATGTTACGTGAGATAACCTTTAAATAAAAGAAATCAAAATTAAATAAAATTAAAGTTAAATTAAAGAAAATTAGAGAAGTTGTTACAAACATACCAAATATCAACAGTAGTTTCCAATATCCTCATGTCCACCATTTATCTCGACTTCCTTCTCTCTTTTCTCTTTTGTTCTTGATGAATGTTTTCTACCATTAGATTGAATGACGTAGAAGTTGAATATCTTTCTTTTCTTTCTCTCTTTCGTTCTCTTTCTTCTTAAATAAATGGGTTAAATGAGAATGGGAAGTTATTATTTTGATATAACCGTAAAATAGTTTTTACTCATTGATACATTTTCTATGGCCTTTTGATACTGCAAGTTTTTTAAATTAATTTTAATATAAAAATATTAAAATGTGTGATGGTAGAAGTTTTTTAACCGTCTATGTAGTTGATTTTTGTAAAGGGTGTTAAATGGAATAATAGTGTGAATTATTGGACAAAATTGGAAAATAAAAAGTTTTTAGTATTGGCTTTATGTATTGTTATAGATAAATAGATTATGAATTGGTAACATTAAAAAAAAATCTCATGTAGTAAAGAATTTATTTCAGCATAACAATGAGTAATAACCCGTTTATTAGCTAAACATCATACAAGTGCTAGAATAACGAACAACTAGCTTAAAAAATCTATTTCAAAGACACAGCTAAAAAAAATGAAGGGTGAGTACTAAAAAAATAATTAAGATGAAACATACCTATATAAGAAGATCATCACAAGGATTTGCTGGTTTTTTTTTATAATGACACTAGCGTCCAAACGGGCACGTCCGTGCCCGTTTGTCCGCTTTTTTTATTGCGTTAACGCGCCAAAATATTCACAGCGTATTTTTTTATAAATTTTTACTATAAACTATTTATATTGATTTTAATATAAACTATTTATATGATGAAACATTAAGTTTTATATTTATATATTGCTATAGATTAGTCAAAACCATAAGAAGATTTAGATAGTAGAAGAACAAAAGTCTTTCTCACAATTTATTAAGCAATTAAACATAAACATTAACACGAATATTAAGCTACATTATTGCACGTGCTAGTTGCTTAATATTTTGTGAGAAAGATTTTTGTTCTTCTTCTATCTAAATCTTCTTATGGTTTTGACTAATATATAGCAATATATAAATACTAAACTTAATGTTTCATCATATAAATAGTTTATATTAAAATCAATATAAATAGTTTATAGTAAAATTAAATTTATAAAAAAATACGCTGTTAATATTTTTGCACGTTAGCGCAATTAAAAGAGCAGACAAACGGGCACAAACGTGCCTGTTTGGACGCTAGTAGAAAATACATGGAATAAAATTCAACATTAATTATATCTAAATAATTATGTCTAATAACTGCAGAAAATTATAATTTTTTTTAATTATGTCTATTATGTATAAATAATTATGTCTTATATAGTATTTTCATGCCTTTTAGGTTTAATTGTCCTTTTTTTTTTAAGTTAAAGTGTATAAAATATAAATAGTGATTTTTTGTATAACAAATTCAAGTGCAACATAGAAATGTCAAACAACTTATCACCAAATGGTTACTGCTTTTTAATTTCACTCGAATTATGATAGATTCTGTAACTGTTTCCACCAGCCAAACATACAATAGAGCTTCCATACAACACTGGTTTAAATCACGAAACATGCAGGGTTCAAAAATTGGAGAAAAACTTGTTTCTATGGAGGTTTTCCCTAACACGACCCTCAAAATACTTATACAACGATTATGTTACCATAAGGAAAATCCTACGTCAAACAACTTATGAGTAATTTTCTTTCCATAATTGTAACCACGGTTAATCCCAACTTAAAGTCTGAAACAATATTGAATGGTTCAATAAAATACATTATCAATAACACTTATTAGAAAGTTGAGTCGCATTTATATTTTTTACATTGTAAATATTGCAGTTCATCTAAATAAAAGTAAAGTAATAACAATTAATTTACAAATATTCAGTAGATATCTTCCTTTTCTATTTTTTACTTCAAAGACAACAAATCTTTATTTAAAAAGGGATTTTATTCAAAATGAGTGTGAAAATTGCAAAGTAACTACATTTAAATGGGAAAAAAAAATCAACAAATGCAATTTCCTCCACCTAATGTTGTGTCAACAAAAACAAAAAAAAGATCCGAGGCAGAAGAAATAAAAAGGAAATGCGAGAGTGATAAAAAAAATAGAAATAATAATAATAAATGACATATTCTTTCTTCTTTGTTCGTTCCACGATAATCACAAATTTCCATCCTTCTATATATCCATATTCTTTCTTTTGATAATTAAGCAACTAAAAATATGGGATAAGTTAGAAAAATAAACTGCTTAATTTTTTTTTACCTCAGAGATGTTGAACACATGAAATTGCTCTAAATTATCAAAAAAAAAAAAAATTGATGAGTTGGGTTGAATTTTTCTATTAAATAATTATACCTTTAAGCTTACAGCACCCAATTCTTCTAACTTCACGCAATTGAACAACTCCATGTATTTTTCCCAATTTTGTCATGTTACGTGAGATAACCTTTAAATAAAAGAAATCAAAATTAAATAAAATTAAAGTTAAATTAAAGAAAATTAGAGAAGTTGTTACAAACATACCAAATATCAACAGTAGTTTCCAATATCCTCATGTCCACCATTTATCTCGACTTCCTTCTCTCTTTTCTCTTTTGTTCTTGATGAATGTTTTCTACCATTAGATTGAATGACGTAGAAGTTGAATATCTTTCTTTTCTTTCTCTCTTTCGTTCTCTTTCTTCTTAAATAAATGGGTTAAATGAGAATGGGAAGTTATTATTTTGATATAACCGTAAAATAGTTTTTACTCATTGATACATTTTCTATGGCCTTTTGATACTGCAAGTTTTTTAAATTAATTTTAATATAAAAATATTAAAATGTGTGATGGTAGAAGTTTTTTAACCGTCTATGTAGTTGATTTTTGTAAAGGGTGTTAAATGGAATAATAGTGTGAATTATTGGACAAAATTGGAAAATAAAAAGTTTTTAGTATTGGCTTTATGTATTGTTATAGATAAATAGATTATGAATTGGTAACATTAAAAAATAAATCTCATGTAGTAAAGAATTTATTTCAGCATAACAATGAGTAATAACCCGTTTATTAGCTAAACATCATACAAGTGCTAGAATAACCAACAACTAGCTTAAAAAATCTATTTCAAAGACACACCTAAAAAAAATGAAGGGTGAGTACTAAAAAAATAATTAAGATGAAACATACCTATATAAGAAGATCATCACAAGGATTTGCTGGTTTTTTTTTTATAATGACACTAGCGTCCAAACGGGAACGTCCGTGCCCGTTTGTCCGCTTTTTTTATTGCGTTAACGCGCCAAAATATTAACAGCGTATTTTTTTATAAATTTAATTTTACTATAAACTATTTATATTGATTTTAATATAAACTATTTATATGATGAAACATTAAGTTTTATATTTATATATTGCTATAGATTAGTCAAAACCATAAGAAGATTTAGATAGTAGAAGAACAAAAGTCTTTCTCACAATTTATTAAGCAATTAAACATAAACATTAACACGGATATTAAGCTACATTATTGCACGTGTTAGTTGCTTAATATATTGTGAGAAAGATTTTTGTTCTTCTTCTATCTAAATCTTCTTATGGTTTTGACTAATATATAGCAATATATAAATACAAAACTTAATGTTTCATCATATAAATAGTTTATATTAAAATCAATATAAATAGTTTATAGTAAAATTAAATTTATAAAAAAATACGCTGTTAATATTTTTGCGCGTTAGCGCAATTAAAAGAGCAGACAAACGGGCACAAACGTGCCTGTTTGGACGCTAGTAGAAAATACAAGGAATAAAATTCAACATTAATTATATCTAAATAATTATGTCTTATAACTGCAGAAATTTTTTTTTTTTAATTATGTCTATTATGTATAAATAATTATGTCTTATATAGTATTTTCATGCCTTTTAGGTTTAATTGTCCTTTTTTTTTTTTAAGTTAAAGTGTATAAAATATAAATAGGGATTTTTTGTATAACAAATTCAAGTGCAACATAGAAATGTCAAACAACTTATCACCAAATGGTTACTGCTTTTTAATTTCACTCGAATTATGATAGATCCTGTAACTGTTTCCACCAGCCAAACATACAATAGAGCTTCCATACAACAATGGTTTAAATCACGAAACACGCAGGGTTCAAAAATTGGAGAAAAACTTGTTTCTATGGAGGTTTTCCCTAACACGACCCTCAACATACTTATACAATGATTATGTTACCATAAGGAAAATCCTACGTCAAACAACTTATGAGTAATTTTATTTCCATAATTGTAACCACGGTTAATCCCTACTTAAAGCCTGGAAACAATGTTGAATGGTTCAATAAAATACATTATCAATAACACTTATTAGAAAGTTGAGTCGCATTTAAATTTTTTACATTGTGAATATTGCAGTTCATCTAAATAAAAGTAAAGTAATAACAATTGATTTACAAATATTCAGTAGATATCTTCCTTTTCTATTTTTTACTTCAAAGACAACAAATCTTTATTTAAAAAGGGATTTTATTCAAAATGAGTGTGAAAATTGCAAAGTAACTACATTTAAATGAAAAAAAAAAATCAACAAATGCAATTTTCTCCACCTAATGTTGTGTCAACAAAAACAAAAAACGGATCCGAGGCAGAAGAAATAAAAAGGAAATGCGAGAGTAATAAAAAAAAGAGAAATGATAATAATAAATGACGTATTCTTTCTTCTTTGTTCTTTCCACGATAATCACAAATTTCCATCCTTCTATATATCCATATTCTTTCTTTTGATAATTAAGCAACTAAAAATATGGGATAAGTTAGAAAAATAAACTGCTTCATTTTTTTTTACCTCAGAGATGTTGAACACATGAAATTGTTCTAAATTATCAAAAAAATAAAATTGATGAGTTGGGTTGAATTTTTCTATTAAATAATTATACCTTTAAGCTTACAGCACCCAATTCTTCTAACTTCACGCAATTGAACAACTCCATGTATTTTTCCCAATTTTGTCATGTTACGTGAGATAACCTTTAAATAAAAGAAATCAAAATTAAATAAAATTAAAGTTAAATTAAAGAAAATTAGAGAAGTTGTTACAAACATACCAAATATCAACAGTAGTTTCCAATATCCTCATGTCCACCATTTATCTCGACTTCCTTCTCTCTTTTCTCTTTTGTTCTTGATGAATGTTTTCTACAATTAGATTGAATGACGTAGAAGTTGAATATCTTTCTTTTCTTTCTCTCTTTCGTTCTCTTTCTTCTTAAATAAATGGGTTAAATGAGAATGGGAAGTTATTATTTTGATATAACCGTAAAATAGTTTTTACTCATTCATACATTTTCTATGGCCTTTTGATACTGCAAGTTTTTTAAATTAATTTTAATATAAAAAAATTAAAATGTGTGATGGTAGAAGTTTTTTAACCGTCTATGTAGTTGATTTTTGTAAAGGGTGTTAAATGAAATAATAGTGTGAATTATTAGACAAAATTGGAAAATAAAAAGTTTTTAGTATTGGCTTTATGTATTGTTATAGATAAATAGATTATGAATTGGTAACATTAAAAAATAAATCTCATGTAGTAAAGAATTTATTTCAGCATAACAATGAGTAATAACCCGTTTATTAGCTAAACATCATACAAGTGCTAGAATAACCAACAACTAGCTTAAAAAATCTATTTCAAAGACACACCTAAAAAAAATGAAGGGTGAGTACTAAAAAAATAATTAAGATGAAACATACCTATATAAGAAGATCATCACAAGGATTTGCTGGTTTGTTTTTATAATGACACTAGCGTCCAAACGGGCACGTCCGTGCCCGTTTGTCCGCTTTTTTTATTGCGTTAACGCGCCAAAATATTAACAACGTATTTTTTTATTAATTTAATTTTACTATAAACTATTTATATTGATTTTAATATAAACTATTTATATGATGAAACATTAAGTTTTATATATATATATTGCTATAGATTAGTCAAAACCATAAGAAGATTTAGATAGTAGGAGAACAAAAGTCTTTCTCACAATTTATTAAGCAATTAAACATAAACATTAACACGGATATTAAGCTACATTATTGCACGTGTTAGTTGCTTAATATTTTGTGAGAAAGATTTTTGTTCTTCTTCTATCTAAATCTTCTTATGGTTTTGACTAATATATAGCAATATATAAATACTAAACTTAATGTTTCATCATATAAATAGTTTATATTAAAATCAATATAAATAGTTTATAGTAAAATTAAATTTATAAAAAAATACGCTGTTAATATTTTTGCACGTTAGCGCAATTAAAAGAGCAGACAAACGGGCACAAACGTGCCTGTTTGGACGATAGTAGAAAATACATGGAATAAAATTCAACATTAATTATATCTAAATAATTATGTCTAATAACTGCAAAAAATTATAATTTTTTTTAATTATGTCTATTATGTATAAATAATTATGTCTTATATAGTATTTTCATGCCTTTTAGGTTTAATTGTCCTTTTTTTTTTAAGTTAAAGTGTATAAAATATAAATAGTGATTTTTTGTATAACAAATTCAAGTGCAACATAGAAATGTCAAACAACTTATCACCAAATGGTTACTGCTTTTTAATTTCACTCGAATTATGATAGATTCTGTAACTGTTTCCACCAGCCAAACATACAATAGAGCTTCCATACAACACTGGTTTAAATCACGAAACATGCAGGGTTCAAAAATTGGAGAAAAACTTGTTTCTATGGAGGTTTTCCCTAACACGACCCTCAAAATACTTATACAACGATTATGTTACCATAAGGAAAATCCTACGTCAAACAGCTTATGAGTAATTTTCTTTCCATAATTGTAACCACGGTTAATCCCAACTTAAAACCTGAAAGAATATTGAATGGTTCAATAAAATACATTATCAATAACACTTATTAGAAAGTTGAGTCGCATTTATATTTTTTACATTGTAAATATTGCAGTTCATCTAAATAAAAGTAAAGTAATAACAATTAATTTACAAATATTCAGTAGATATCTTCCTTTTCTATTTTTTACTTCAAAGACAACAAATCTTTATTTAAAAAGGGATTTTATTCAAAATGAGTGTGAAAATTGCAAAGTAACTACATTTAAATGGGAAAAAAAATCAACAAATGCAATTTCCTCCACCTAATGTTGTGTCAACAAAAACAAAAAAAAGATCCGAGGCAGAAGAAATAAAAAGGAAATGCGAGAGTGATAAAAAAAAGAGAAATAATAATAATAAATGACATATTCTTTCTTCTTTGTTCGTTCCACGATAATCACAAATTTCCATCCTTCTATATATCCATATTCTTTCTTTTGATAATTAAGCAACTAAAAATATGGGATAAGTTAGAAAAATAAACTGCTTCATTTTTTTTTACCTCAGAGATGTTGAACACATGAAATTGCTCTAAATTATCAAAAAAAAAAATTGATGAGTTGGGTTGAATTTTTCTATTAAATAATTATACCTTTAAGCTTACAGCACCCAATTCTTCTAACTTCACGCAATTGAACAACTCCATGTATTTTTCCCAATTTTGTCATGTTACGTGAGATAACCTTTAAATAAAAGAAATCAAAATTAAATAAAATTAAAGTTAAATTAAAGAAAATTAGAGAAGTTGTTACAAACATACCAAATATCAACAGTAGTTTCCAATATCCTTATGTCCACCATTTATCTCGACTTCCTTCTCTCTTTTCTCTTTTGTTCTTGATGAATGTTTTCTACCATTAGATTGAATGACGTAGAAGTTGAATATCTTTCTTTTATTTCTCTCTTTCGTTCTCTTTCTTCTTAAATAAATGGGTTAAATGAGAATGGGAAGTTATTATTTTGATATAACCGTAAAATAGTTTTTACTCATTGATACATTTTCTATGGCCTTTTGAAACTGCAAGTTTTTT
The DNA here is from genome assembly GCA_963859935.3 of Lathyrus sativus. Classification (NCBI taxonomy): domain Eukaryota; kingdom Viridiplantae; phylum Streptophyta; class Magnoliopsida; order Fabales; family Fabaceae; genus Lathyrus; species Lathyrus sativus. Next base: position 33,523 of record CAWUDS030002473.1, read on the forward strand.
AAATTAATTTTAATATAAAAAAATTAAAATGTGTGATGGTAGAAGTTTTTTAACCGTCTATGTAGTTGATTTTTGTAAAGGGTGTTAAATGGAATAATAGTGTGAATTATTGGACAAAATTGGAAAATAAAAAGTTTTTAGTATTGGCTTTATGTATTGTTATAGATAAATAGATTATGAATTGGTAACATTAAAAAATAAATCTCATGTAGTAAAGAATTTATTTCAGCATAACAATGAGTAATAACCCGTTTATTAGCTAAACATCATACAAGTGCTAGAATAACCAACAACTAGCTTAAAAAATCTATTTCAAAGACACACCTAAAAAAAATGAAGGGTGAGTACTAAAAAAATAATTAAGATGAAACATACCTATATAAGAAGATCATCACAAGGATTTGCTGATTTTTTTTTATAATGACACTAGCGTCCAAACGGGAACGTCCGTGCCCGTTTGTCCGCTTTTTTTATTGCGTTAACGCGCCAAAATATTAACAGCGTATTTTTTTATAAATTTAATTTTACTATAAACTATTTATATTGATTTTAATATAAACTATTTATATGATGAAACATTAAGTTTTATATTTATATATTGCTATAGATTAGTCAAAACCATAAGAAGATTTAGATAGTAGAAGAACAAAAGTCTTTCTCACAATTTATTAAGCAATTAAACATAAACATTAACACGGATATTAAGCTACATTATTGCACGTGCTAGTTGCTTAATATTTTGTGAGAAAGATTTTTGTTCTTCTTCTATCTAAATCTTCTTATGGTTTTGACTAATATATAGCAATATATAAATACTAAACTTAATGTTTCATCATATAAATAGTTTATATTAAAATCAATATAAATAGTTTATAGTAAAATTAAATTTATAAAAAAATACGCTGTTAATATTTTTGCGCGTTAGCGCAATTAAAAGAGCAGACAAACGGGCACAAACGTGCCTGTTTGGACGCTAGTAGAAAATACATGGAATAAAATTCAACATTAATTATATCTAAATAATTATGTCTAATAACTGCAGAAAATTATAATTTTTTTTAATTATGTCTATTATGTATAAATAATTATGTCTTATATAGTATTTTCATGCCTTTTAGGTTTAATTGTCCTTTTTTTTTTTAAGTTAAAGTGTATAAAATATAAATAGTGATTTTTTGTATAACAAATTCAAGTGCAACATAGAAATTATTAGAATATTAGAATATTAGAATAATTCATATTTATTTAGTTGTACTATTTTCTTGGCCCCTAAGTTTGTTAGAGGGTATTTTAGTATTTATCTTATTCTAGTAACCCTAGTTTTTTAGCTTATAAATAGGGTGGCAATCATTGTAACAATTATCATGTTTTGTAGCCGTCATTCTCTTTATTAGAATATTTCCTATTTCATCATTTATTCTATCTTTGCACCAACAATTGGTATCTAGAGCTCCGGTTCAGATTCATTGGGAAACACGGGAAACACGAGTGAACGTGAGGTCTTGTGTGTTTGATTTTGTTTCTCAGATTCTTGTTGAATCTTGAACAAAATCTGATCAGAATTTTTAAATTCTGTGGGTTGGGAAACACTGTGTGAGAAAACTCTGAGTGTATTGTGCAAAGAAGAAGATGAACGGAAACGGCAACATGAACACCAAACTTCCAGTATTTGACGGTAAAAACTGGAATCGTTGGATGATCCAGATGCGTGTGCTGTTTGGTGCTCAAGATGTTCTGGATCTTGTCACTGATGGTTATGTTCCAGTAGCAGCAGATGCAACTGATGAACAGAAAAACGCGCAGAAGGAAGTAAGGAAGAAGGATCAGAAAGCATTGTTCTTCATTCATCAATGTGTGGATGTAAACGTGTTTGAGAAGATTGCAGACTCTACAACAGCAAAGGCTGCATGGGACACTCTGGTGAGATGTTATGGTGGTGACGCATCAGTGAAGAAGGTGAAGCTTCAGTCCTTGAGAAAGCAATATGAGAATCTCAACATGAAGAATAATGAGAAAGTTTCTGAATACATCTCCAGAGTGATTCTGATCACTAATGAGATGAAGGCGTGTGGAGAAACTCTTTCTGAAGAAACAATCATGGAGAAGGTATTGAGATCCCTTACTCCTCAATTTGATTACATTGTGGTAGCAATAGAACATTCCAAAGATCTGAGCACAATGAGAATTGAAGAGCTGCAGAGCAGTCTAGAAGCGCAAGAGTTGCGTCTGACTGAGAGAAACTCTGAAAAGGAAGTAGAACAGCAGGCTCTGAAAGCAACTTCTGATAGGAGGTATCAGAAGCAGTCAGAAGCCAGGAGAAGATCTGATGGTGGTCAGAAGTCAGAAAGCTCAACCTCTGATAGACAAAAGAATGCTCAGAGGGGAAAAGAGAAGTATGACAAGAAGAAGATCCAATGTTACTGTTGTAAGAAGTTTGGTCACTTTGCTAGAGATTGTTGGTCAAACAAGGAGAAGAAATCAGAAGAAGCAAATATAGCCAGAAGTTCTGATGACGAATCTGTGCTATTGATGGCCTCTGAATCTGATGATCTGACAGACTGGTGGTATATGGACACTGGCTGTTCAAATCATCTTACTGGAAACAAGAAATGGCTGGTTGACTTTGACTCTGAAAAGAGGACAAAGATCAGATGTGCTGATGACAAATATCTTAATGCAGAAGGTATGGGAAATGTCAGAGTGACTCTGAACAATGGGAAAACAGCATTGATTCAGAACGTGTGGTATGTACCTGGCATCAGAAGCAATCTGATGAGTGTGGGACAATTAATTGAGAAAGGTTTTTCAGTTACCATGAAGGACAATCTTCTGAAGCTGTATGACTGCAATCAGAAGCTGATTATGGAGTCAGAACAGGGAAGGAATAGAACATTCAAGGTGAATGTCAGAACTGCAGACTCAGAGTGTCTTAGTGCAACAAGTACTGAGAAGGAGAGTGAGCTGTGGCACAGAAGATTTGGTCATTTGAATTTCAGAAGCTTACAACATCTGAATTCAAAGAAATTGGTACATGGAATTCCTGCAATTAAGAAGCCTGAAAAGTCATGCAAAGTTTGCATGGAAGGAAAACAACCAAGATTGCCATTTGCATCAGAAGTTGCTCCAAGAGCAAAACATGCCTTGGGAGTTGTACACTCTGATGTGTGTGGTCCATTTCCAGTAGCATCAATTGGAGGGAATAAATACTTTGTGTTGTTTGTTGATGAATTCACAAGAATGACATGGGTATCCCTTATTAAGTTCAAACACGAGGTGTTTGATGAATTCAAGAAGTTCAGAATGAAGGCTGAGAATCAGAGTGGTCAGAAGTTGAAGATTCTTAGAACTGATGGTGGAGGTGAGTATAACTCCAAAGAGTTCCAGAAGTTCTGTGAGGAGAATGGAATTGAGCATGAGGTTACTGCTCCTTATACCCCTCAACACAATGGTCTTGCTGAAAGAAGAAACCGTACTTTGCTTGATATGGTGAGAAGCATGCTAAAGGAGAAGAAGCTTCCTCAGAAGCTCTGGGGAGAAGCTGTTGCCACTGCAACGTATGTACTCAACAGATGTCCTACGAAGAAGTTGAAGGAAATAGTTCCTATGCAGAAGTGGACTGGAGACAAGCAAAGTGTTAGTCATCTGAAGGTGTTTGGTTCTGTTTGCTATAAACATGTTCCAGAAGCCAGAAGACAGAAGCTGGATGATAGAAGCAAAGTGATGATTCTGATAGGGTACCACAGTACAGGTGCATACAAGCTCTATTGTCCAGAAACCAACAAAATTGAATTCAGCAGAGATGTGATTGTGAAGGAATCAGAAGTTTGGAATTGGGATAAGTCTCAATCTGATTCTGATGTTAGAACTTCTGAAGAAAGGTCAAAGTTAAGAATTTCTGAAGTTGAAGTAAACTCTGACGTTGATTCTGACTCTGATAGTGATTCTGACTCTGGAGAAGACTCAGAAGATGAAGGTGACTCTGATGATCCAGACTCTGATGGTAATCCAGATTCTGGTGGAAATTCAGACTCTGAAGATGACCAAGGCTCTGGAGGAAGTCAAGCCTCTGAAGCTAGAAATTCTGAAGTTCAAGACTCTGGAAATATGCCAGATCCTGAAGTTGGTCAAAGCTCTGGAGAAAGTCAATCATCTGAAGCTCAAGACTCTGAACAAGTTCAGAGACCACAAAGAATCAGAAGCGTTCCCAGAAGATTTGCAGAATTTGACATGCTGCAAGACACTGAAGTAGACTCTGAAGGAGAAGTTATTCAGTGTGCCATGTTAGTAGACTCTGAACCTATAAGTACAGAGGAGGCTCTTAAGCAGAAGCTCTGGCTGAAGGCCATGAAAGAAGAACTTGATGCTATAGAGAGAAACAAGACTTGGAAGCTGACAGAACTTCCAAAAGACAAGAAAGCCATCAGCGTCAGATGGGTTTTCAAGCAGAAGTTAAAGCCAGATGGTTCAATTGGCAAACATAAAGCAAGGTTGGTAGCAAGAGGATTTCTACAGAAACCTGGGCTGGATTATTCTGAAGTGTTTGCACCTGTAGCAAGACATGAAACAATCAGAATGGTGATTGCAATAGCTGCTAACAGGAATTGGCCTCTGATGCATTTAGATGTAAAATCTGCATTTCTGAATGGTCCATTAGAAGAAGAAGTTTACGTGTCACAACCTCCTGGATTTGTGAAAAAGAATCAGGAAGGGATGGTGTACAGATTATACAAAGCTCTATATGGATTAAAACAAGCGCCCAGAGCTTGGAATCAGAAGATTGATTCATTTTTCAAGAAGCAAGGCTTTCAGAAATGTGAGATGGAGTACGGTGTCTATGTTCAGCATACTTCTGAAGGCAATATGACTCTGGTATGTTTATATGTTGATGATATACTATTGACTGGAAGTTCTGAACAGGAGATAGCCAAGTTCAAGAAGGTTCTAATGAATGAATTTGAAATGACTGATCTAGGCAAAATGACATACTTTCTAGGGATGGAGTTCAGATATTCTGAGAAAGGTATCATTTTGCATCAGCTCAAGTATGAATTAGAACTTCTGAAGAGATTTGATCTGAAGAATTGTAAGATGGCTGTCACACCTTCTGATACAAATCAGAAACTGGATTCAGACTCTGAAGGAAAGGATGTGGATGCTACAACCTTCAAACAGTTGGTTGGTTCTCTGAGGTATCTGTGCAATACCAGACCTGATATTTGCTACTCAGTTGGGATGGTTAGTAGGTTCATGAGTAAACCTAAGTGGTCCCATTACCAAGCTGCTATCAGGATTCTGAGGTATATCAAAGGAACTCTGAAGTATGGAGTGTTATTTCCCTCTGGAGGAAATAATGAGTCAGAACTTCTGAGTTATTCAGACTCTGATTGGTGTGGAGACAGAGTTGACAGAAGAAGTACATCTGGGTACTTGTTCAAATTTCTGGGAGGTCCCATTTCTTGGTGTTCCAAGAAGCAACCTGTTGTGGCGTTGTCAACCTGTGAAGCTGAATACATTGCAGGTGCTGTTACTGCATGCCAAGCTGTGTGGATTCTGAATCTGTTGCAGGATCTGAAGATTAAGGTAGACAAACCTCTGAAGTTGATGATTGACAACAAGTCTGCAATCAATCTTGCCAGAAACCCAGTGTTGCATGGGAGAAGCAAGCATATTGAGACCAAGTATCATTTTCTGAGACATCAAGTTCAGAGTGGAGTGCTAGAAGTTGTACACTGCAGCACTCAGAAGCAGTTAGCAGATGCTCTGACAAAAGCTATCAAGACTGATCAATTTCTCAGATTAAGGGATGGAATTGGTGTTACAAGTTTTGATTGAATATGAATTAAGGGATGGTATTAGAATATTAGAATATTAGAATAATTCATATTTATTTAGTTGTACTATTTTCTTGGCCCCTAAGTTTGTTAGAGGGTATTTTAGTATTTATCTTATTCTAGTAACCCTAGTTTTTTAGCTTATAAATAGGGTGGCAATCATTGTAACAATTATCATGTTTTGTAGCCGTCATTCTCTTTATTAGAATATTTCCTATTTCATCATTTATTCTATCTTTGCACCAACAGAAATGTCAAACAACTTATCACCAAATGGTTACAGCTTTTTAATTTCACTCGAATTATGATAGATTCTGTAACTGTTTCCACCAGCCAAACATACAATAGAGCTTCCATACAACACTGGTTTAAATCACGAAACATGCAGGGTTCAAAAATTGGAGAAAAACTTGTTTCTATGGAGGTTTTCCCTAACACGACCCTCAAAATACTTATACAACGATTATGTTACCATAAGGAAAATCCTACGTCAAACAACTTATGAGTAATTTTCTTTCCATAATTGTAACCACGGTTAATCCCAACTTAAAGTCTGAAACAATATTGAATGGTTCAATAAAATACATTATCAATAACACTTATTAGAAAGTTGAGTCGCATTTATATTTTTTACATTGTAAATATTGCAGTTCATCTAAATAAAAGTAAAGTAATAACAATTAATTTACAAATATTCAGTAGATATCTTCCTTTTCTATTTTTTACTTCAAAGACAACAAATCTTTATTTAAAAAGGGATTTTATTCAAAATGAGTGTGAAAATTGCAAAGTAACTACATTTAAATGGGAAAAAAAAATCAACAAATGCAATTTCCTCCACCTAATGTTGTGTCAACAAAAACAAAAAAAAGATCCGAGGCAGAAGAAATAAAAAGGAAATGCGAGAGTGATAAAAAAAATAGAAATAATAATAATAAATGACATATTCTTTCTTCTTTGTTCGTTCCACGATAATCACAAATTTCCATCCTTCTATATATCCATATTCTTTCTTTTGATAATTAAGCAACTAAAAATATGGGATAAGTTAGAAAAATAAACTGCTTCATTTTTTTTTACCTCAGAGATGTTGAACACATGAAATTGCTCTAAATTATCAAAAAAAAAAAAATTGATGAGTTGGGTTGAATTTTTCTATTAAATAATTATACCTTTAAGCTTACAGCACCCAATTCTTCTAACTTCACGCAATTGAACAACTCCATGTATTTTTCCCAATTTTGTCATGTTACGTGAGATAACCTTTAAATAAAAGAAATCAAAATTAAATAAAATTAAAGTTAAATTAAAGAAAATTAGAGAAGTTGTTACAAACATACCAAATATCAACAGTAGTTTCCAATATCCTCATGTCCACCATTTATCTCGACTTCCTTCTCTCTTTTCTCTTTTGTTCTTGATGAATGTTTTCTACCATTAGATTGAATGACGTAGAAGTTGAATATCTTTCTTTTCTTTCTCTCTTTCGTTCTCTTTCTTCTTAAATAAATGGGTTAAATGAGAATGGGAAGTTATTATTTTGATATAACCGTAAAATAGTTTTTACTCATTGATACATTTTCTATGGCCTTTTGATACTGCAAGTTTTTTAAATTAATTTTAATATAAAAATATTAAAATGTGTGATGGTAGAAGTTTTTTAACCGTCTATGTAGTTGATTTTTGTAAAGGGTGTTAAATGGAATAATAGTGTGAATTATTGGACAAAATTGGAAAATAAAAAGTTTTTAGTATTGGCTTTATGTATTGTTATAGATAAATAGATTATGAATTGGTAACATTAAAAAATAAATCTCATGTAGTAAAGAATTTATTTCAGCATAACAATGAGTAATAACCCGTTTATTAGCTAAACATCATACAAGTGCTAGAATAACCAACAACTAGCTTAAAAAATCTATTTCAAAGACACACCTAAAAAAAATGAAGGGTGAGTACTAAAAAAATAATTAAGATGAAACATACCTATATAAGAAGATCATCACAAGGATTTGCTGGTTTTTTTTTATAATGACACTAGCGTCCAAACGGGAACGTCCGTGCCCGTTTGTCCGCTTTTTTTATTGCGTTAACGCGCCAAAATATTAACAGCGTATTTTTTTATAAATTTAATTTTACTATAAACTATTTATATTGATTTTAATATAAACTATTTATATGATGAAACATTAAGTTTTATATTTATATATTGCTATAGATTAGTCAAAACCATAAGAAGATTTAGATAGTAGAAGAACAAAAGTCTTTCTCACAATTTATTAAGCAATTAAACATAAACATTAACACGGATATTAAGCTACATTATTGCACGTGTTAGTTGCTTAATATATTGTGAGAAAGATTTTTGTTCTTCTTCTATCTAAATCTTCTTATGGTTTTGACTAATATATAGCAATATATAAATACAAAACTTAATGTTTCATCATATAAATAGTTTATATTAAAATCAATATAAATAGTTTATAGTAAAATTAAATTTATAAAAAAATACGCTGTTAATATTTTTGCGCGTTAGCGCAATTAAAAGAGCAGACAAACGGGCACAAACGTGCCTGTTTGGACGCTAGTAGAAAATACATGGAATAAAATTCAACATTAATTATATCTAAATAATTATGTCTAATAACTGCAGAATTTTTTTTTTTTTTAATTATGTCTATTATGTATAAATAATTATGTCTTATATAGTATTTTCATGCCTTTTAGGTTTAATTGTCCTTTTTTTTTTAAGTTAAAGTGTATAAAATATAAATAGGGATTTTTTGTATAACAAATTCAAGTGCAACATAGAAATGTCAAACAACTTATCACCAAATGGTTACTGCTTTTTAATTTCACTCGAATTATGATAGATCCTGTAACTGTTTCCACCAGCCAAACATACAATAGAGCTTCCATACAACAATGGTTTAAATCACGAAACATGCAGGGTTCAAAAATTGGAGAAAAACTTGTTTCTATGGAGGTTTTCCCTAACACGACCCTCAACATACTTATACAATGATTATGTTACCATAAGGAAAATCCTACGTCAAACAACTTATGAGTAATTTTCTTTCCATAATTGTAACCACGGTTAATCCCTACTTAAAGCCTGGAAACAATGTTGAATGGTTCAATAAAATACATTATCAATAACACTTATTAGAAAGTTGAGTCGCATTTAAATTTTTTACATTGTGAATATTGCAGTTCATCTAAATAAAAGTAAAGTAATAACAATTGATTTACAAATATTCAGTAGATATCTTCCTTTTCTATTTTTTACTTCAAAGACAACAAATCTTTATTTAAAAAGGGATTTTATTCAAAATGAGTGTGAAAATTGCAAAGTAACTACATTTAAATGAAAAAAAAAATCAACAAATGCAATTTTCTCCACCTAATGTTGTGTCAACAAAAACAAAAAACGGATCCGAGGCAGAAGAAATAAAAAGGAAATGCGAGAGTAATAAAAAAAAGAGAAATGATAATAATAAATGACGTATTCTTTCTTCTTTGTTCTTTCCACGATAATCACAAATTTCCATCCTTCTATATATCCATATTCTTTCTTTTGATAATTAAGCAACTAAAAATATGAGATAAGTCAGAAAAATAAACTGCTTCATTTTTTTTTACCTCAGAGATGCTGAACATATTAAATTGCTCTAAATTATCAAAAAAAAATTGATGAGTTGGGTTGAATTTTTCTATTAAATAATTATACCTTTAACCTTACAGCACCCAATTCTTCTAACTTCACGCAATTGAACAACTCCATGTATTTTTCCCAATTTTGTCATGTTACATGAGATAACCTTTAAATAAAAGAAATCAAAATTAAATAAAATTAAAGTTAAATTAAAGAAAATTAGAGAAGTTGTTACAAACATACCAAATATCAACAGTAGTTTCCAATATCCTCATGTCCACCATTTATCTCGACTTCCTTCTCTCTTTTCTCTTTTGTTCTTGATGAATGTTTTCTACAATTAGATTGAATGACGTAGAAGTTGAATATCTTTCTTTTCTTTCTCTCTTTCGTTCTCTTTCTTCTTAAATAAATGGGTTAAATGAGAATGGGAAGTTATTATTTTGATATAACCGTAAAATAGTTTTTACTCATTCATACATTTTCTATGGCCTTTTGATACTGCAAGCTTTTTAAATTAATTTTAATATAAAAAAATTAAAATGTGTGATGGTAGAAGTTTTTTAACCGTCTATGTAGTTGATTTTTGTAAAGGGTGTTAAATGAAATAATAGTGTGAATTATTAGACAAAATTGGAAAATAAAAAGTTTTTAGTATTGGCTTTATGTATTGTTATAGATAAATAGATTATGAATTGGTAACATTAAAAAATAAATCTCATGTAGTAAAGAATTTATTTCAGCATAACAATGAGTAATAACCCGTTTATTAGCTAAACATCATACAAGTGCTAGAATAACCAACAACTAGCTTAAAAAATCTATTTCAAAGACACACCTAAAAAAAATGAAGGGTGAGTACTAAAAAAATAATTAAGATGAAACATACCTATATAAGAAGATCATCACAAGGATTTGCTGGTTTGTTTTTATAATGACACTAGCGTCCAAACGGGCACGTCCGTGCCCGTTTGTCCGCTTTTTTTATTGCGTTAACGCGCCAAAATATTAACAACGTATTTTTTTATTAATTTAATTTTACTATAAACTATTTATATTGATTTTAATATAAACTATTTATATGATGAAACATTAAGTTTTATATTTATATATTGCTATAGATTAGTCAAAACCATAAGAAGATTTAGATAGTAGGAGAACAAAAGTCTTTCTCACAATTTATTAAGCAATTAAACATAAACATTAACACGGATATTAAGCTACATTATTGCACGTGTTAGTTGCTTAATATTTTGTGAGAAAGATTTTTGTTCTTCTTCTATCTAAATCTTCTTATGGTTTTGACTAATATATAGCAATATATAAATACTAAACTTAATGTTTCATCATATAAATAGTTTATATTAAAATCAATATAAATAGTTTATAGTAAAATTAAATTTATAAAAAAATACGCTGTTAATATTTTTGCACGTTAGCGCAATTAAAAGAGCAGACAAACGGGCACAAACGTGCCTGTTTGGACGATAGTAGAAAATACATGGAATAAAATTCAACATTAATTATATCTAAATAATTATGTCTAATAACTGCAAAAAATTATAATTTTTTTTAATTATGTCTATTATGTATAAATAATTATGTCTTATATAGTATTTTCATGCCTTTTAGGTTTAATTGTCCTTTTTTTTTTAAGTTAAAGTGTATAAAATATAAATAGTGATTTTTTGTATAACAAATTCAAGTGCAACATAGAAATGTCAAACAACTTATCACCAAATGGTTACTGCTTTTTAATTTCACTCGAATTATGATAGATTCTGTAACTGTTTCCACCAGCCAAACATACAATAGAGCTTCCATACAACACTGGTTTAAATCACGAAACATGCAGGGTTCAAAAATTGGAGAAAAACTTGTTTCTATGGAGGTTTTCCCTAACACGACCCTCAAAATACTTATACAACGATTATGTTACCATAAGGAAAATCCTACGTCAAACAACTTATGAGTAATATTCTTTCCATAATTGTAACCACGGTTAATCCCAACTTAAAACCTGAAAGAATATTGAATGGTTCAATAAAATACATTATCAATAACACTTATTAGAAAGTTGAGTCGCATTTATATTTTTTACATTGTAAATATTGCAGTTCATCTAAATAAAAGTAAAGTAATAACAATTAATTTACAAATATTCAGTAGATATCTTCCTTTTCTATTTTTTACTTCAAAGACAACAAATCTTTATTTAAAAAGGGATTTTATTCAAAATGAGTGTGAAAATTGCAAAGTAACTACATTTAAATGGGAAAAAAAATCAACAAATGCAATTTCCTCCACCTAATGTTGTGTCAACAAAAACAAAAAAAAGATCCGAGGCAGAAGAAATAAAAAGGAAATGCGAGAGTGATAAAAAAAAGAGAAATAATAATAATAAATGACATATTCTTTCTTCTTTGTTCGTTCCAGGATAATCACAAATTTCCATCCTTCTATATATCCATATTCTTTCTTTTGATAATTAAGCAACTAAAAATATGGGATAAGTTAGAAAAATAAACTGCTTCATTTTTTTTTTACCTCAGAGATGTTAAACATATGAAATTGCTCTAAATTATCAAAAAAAAAAATTGATGAGTTGGGTTGAATTTTTCTATTAAATAATTATACCTTTAAGCTTACAGCACCCAATTCTTCTAACTTCACGCAATTGAACAACTCCATGTATTTTTCCCAATTTTGTCATGTTACATGAGATAACCTTTAAATAAAAGAAATCAAAATTAAATAAAATTAAAGTTAAATTAAAGAAAATTAGAGAAGTTGTTACAAACATACCAAATATCAACAGTAGTTTCCAATATCCTCATGTCCACCATTTATCTCGACTTCCTTCTCTCTTTTCTCTTTTGTTCTTGATGAATGTTTTCTACAATTAGATTGAATGACGTAGAAGTTGAATATCTTTCTTTTCTTTCTCTCTTTCGTTCTCTTTCTTCTTAAATAAATGGGTTAAATGAGAATGGGAAGTTATTATTTTGATATAACCGTAAAATAGTTTTTACTCATTGATACATTTTCTATGGCCTTTTGATACTGCAAGTTTTTTAAATTAATTTTAATATAAAAAAATTAAAATGTGTGATGGTAGAAGTTTTTTAACCGTCTATGTAGTTGATTTTTGTAAAGGGTGTTAAATGAAATAATAGTGTGAATTATTAGACAAAATTGGAAAATAAAAAGTTTTTAGTATTGGCTTTATGTATTGTTATAGATAAATAGATTATGAATTGGTAACATTAAAAAATAAATCTCATGTAGTAAAGAATTTATTTCAGCATAACAATGAGTAATAACCCGTTTATTAGCTAAACATCATACAAGTGCTAGAATAACCAACAACTAGCTTAAAAAATCTATTTCAAAGACACACCTAAAAAAAATGAATGGTGAGTACTAAAAAAATAATTAAGATGAAACATACCTATATAAGAAGATCATCACAAGGATTTGCTGGTTTGTTTTTATAATGACACTAGCGTCCAAACGGGCACGTCCGTGCCCGTTTGTCCGCTTTTTTTATTGCGTTAACGCGCCAAAATATTAACAACGTATTTTTTTATTAATTTAATTTTACTATAAACTATTTATATTGATTTTAATATAAACTATTTATATGATGAAACATTAAGTTTTATATTTATATATTGCTATAGATTAGTCAAAACCATAAGAAGATTTAGATAGTAGGAGAACAAAAGTGTTTCTCACAATTTATTAAGCAATTAAACATAAACATTAACACGGATATTAAGCTACATTATTGCACGTGTTAGTTGCTTAATATTTTGTGAGAAAGATTTTTGTTCTTCTTCTATCTAAATCTTCTTATGGTTTTGACTAATATATAGCAATATATAAATACAAAACTTAATGTTTCATCATATAAATAGTTTATATTAAAATCAATATAAATAGTATATAGTAAAATTAAATTTATAAAAAAATACGCTGTTAATATTTTTGCGCGTTAGCGCAATTAAAAGAGCAGACAAACGGGCACAAACGTGCCTGTTTGGACGCTAGTAGAAAATACATGGAATAAAATTCAACATTAATTATATCTAAATAATTATGTCTAATAACTGCAGAAATTTTTTTTTTTTTAATTATGTCTATTATGTATAAATAATTATGTCTTATATAGTATTTTCATGCCTTTTAGGTTTAATTGTCCTTTTTTTTTTAAGTTAAAGTGTATAAAATATAAATAGGGATTTTTTGTATAACAAATTCAAGTGCAACATAGAAATGTCAAACAACTTATCACCAAATGGTTACTGCTTTTTAATTTCACTCGAATTATGATAGATCCTGTAACTGTTTCCACCAGCCAAACATACAATAGAGCTTCCATACAACACTGGTTTAAATCACGAAACATGCAGGGTTCAAAAATTGGAGAAAAACTTGTTTCTATGGAGGTTTTCCCTAACACGACCCTCAAAATACTTATACAACGATTATGTTACCATAAGGAAAATCCTACGTCAAACAACTTATGAGTAATATTCTTTCCATAATTGTAACCACGGTTAATCCCAACTTAAAACCTGAAAGAATATTGAATGGTTCAATAAAATACATTATCAATAACACCTATTAGAAAGTTGAGTCGCATTTATATTTTTTACATTGTAAATATTGCAGTTCATCTAAATAAAAGTAAAGTAATAACAATTAATTTACAAATATTCAGTAGATATCTTCCTTTTCTATTTTTTACTTCAAAGACAACAAATCTTTATTTAAAAAGGGATTTTATTCAAAATGAGTGTGAAAATTGCAAAGTAACTACATTTAAATGGGAAAAAAAATCAACAAATGCAATTTCCTCCACCTAATGTTGTGTCAACAAAAACAAAAAAAAGATCCGAGGCAGAAGAAATAAAAAGGAAATGCGAGAGTGATAAAAAAAAGAGAAATAATAATAATAAATGACATATTCTTTCTTCTTTGTTCGTTCCACGATAATCACAAATTTCCATCCTTCTATATATCCATATTCTTTCTTTTGATAATTAAGCAACTAAAAATATGGGATAAGTTAGAAAAATAAACTGCTTCATTTTTTTTTTACCTCAGAGATGTTAAACATATGAAATTGCTCTAAATTATCAAAAAAAAAAAATTGATGAGTTGGGTTGAATTTTTCTATTAAATAATTATACCTTTAAGCTTACAGCACCCAATTCTTCTAACTTCACGCAATTGAACAACTCCATGTATTTTTCCCAATTTTGTCATGTTACATGAGATAACCTTTAAATAAAAGAAATCAAAATTAAATAAAATTAAAGTTAAATTAAAGAAAATTAGAGAAGTTGTTACAAACATACCAAATATCAACAGTAGTTTCCAATATCCTCATGTCCACCATTTATCTCGACTTCCTTCTCTCTTTTCTCTTTTGTTCTTGATGAATGTTTTCTACAATTAGATTGAATGACGTAGAAGTTGAATATCTTTCTTTTCTTTCTCTCTTTCGTTCTCTTTCTTCTTAAATAAATGGGTTAAATGAGAATGGGAAGTTATTATTTTGATATAACCGTAAAATAGTTTTTACTCATTGATACATTTTCTATGGCCTTTTGATACTGCAAGTTTTTTAAATTAATTTTAATATAAAAAAATTAAAATGTGTGATGGTAGAAGTTTTTTAACCGTCTATGTAGTTGATTTTTGTAAAGGGTGTTAAATGAAATAATAGTGTGAATTATTAGACAAAATTGGAAAATAAAAAGTTTTTAGTATTGGCTTTATGTATTGTTATAGATAAATAGATTATGAATTGGTAACATTAAAAAATAAATCTCATGTAGTAAAGAATTTATTTCAGCATAACAATGAGTAATAACCCGTTTATTAGCTAAACATCATACAAGTGCTAGAATAACCAACAACTAGCTTAAAAAATCTATTTCAAAGACACACCTAAAAAAATGAATGGTGAGTACTAAAAAAATAATTAAGATGAAACATACCTATATAAGAAGATCATCACAAGGATTTGCTGGTTTGTTTTTATAATGACACTAGCGTCCAAACGGGCACGTCCGTGCCCGTTTGTCCGCTTTTTTTATTGCGTTAACGCGCCAAAATATTAACAACGTATTTCTTTATTAATTTAATTTTACTATAAACTATTTATATTGATTTTAATATAAACTATTTATATGATGAAACATTAAGTTTTATATTTATATATTGCTATAGATTAGTCAAAACCATAAGAAGATTTAGATAGTAGGAGAACAAAAGTGTTTCTCACAATTTATTAAGCAATTAAACATAAACATTAACACGGATATTAAGCTACATTATTGCACGTGTTAGTTGCTTAATATTTTGTGAGAAAGATTTTTGTTCTTCTTCTATCTAAATCTTCTTATGGTTTTGACTAATATATAGCAATATATAAATACAAAACTTAATGTTTCATCATATAAATAGTTTATATTAAAATCAATATAAATAGTTTATAGTAAAATTAAATTTATAAAAAAATACGCTGTTAATATTTTTGCGCGTTAGCGCAATTAAAAGAGCAGACAAACGGGCACAAACGTGCCTGTTTGGACGCTAGTAGAAAGTACATGGAATAAAATTCAACATTAATTATATCTAAATAATTATGTCTAATAACTGCAGAAATTTTTTTTTTTTTAATTATGTCTATTATGTATAAATAATTATGTCTTATATAGTATTTTCATGCCTTTTAGGTTTAATTGTCCTTTTTTTTTTAAGTTAAAGTGTATAAAATATAAATAGGGATTTTTTGTATAACAAATTCAAGTGCAACATAGAAATGTCAAACAACTTATCACCAAATGGTTACTGCTTTTTAATTTCACTCGAATTATGATAGATCCTGTAACTGTTTCCACCAGCCAAACATACAATAGAGCTTCCATACAACAATGGTTTAAATCACGAAACATGCAGGGTTCAAAAATTGGAGAAAAACTTGTTTCTATGGAGGTTTTCCCTAACACGACCCTCAAAATACTTATACAATGATTATGTTACCATAAGGAAAATCCTACGTCAAACAACTTATGAGTAATTTTCTTTCCATAATTGTAACCACGGTTAATCCCTACTTAAAGCCTGGAAACAATGTTGAATGGTTCAATAAAATACATTATCAATAACACTTATTAGAAAGTTGAGTCGCATTTATATTTTTTACATTGTAAATATTGCAGTTCATCTAAATAAAAGTAAAGTAATAACAATTGATTTACAAATATTCAGTAGATATCTTCCTTTTCTATTTTTTACTTCAAAGACAACAAATCTTTATTTAAAAAGGGATTTTATTCAAAATGAGTGTGAAAATTGCAAAGTAACTACATTTAAATGAAAAAAAAATCAACAAATGCAATTTTCTCCACCTAATGTTGTGTCAACAAAAACAAAAAACGGATCCGAGGCAGAAGAAATAAAAAGGAAATGCGAGAGTAATAAAAAAAAGAGAAATGATAATAATAAATGACGTATTCTTTCTTCTTTGTTCTTTCCACGATAATCACAAATTTCCATCCTTCTATATATCCATATTCTTTCTTTTGATAATTAAGCAACTAAAAATATGAGATAAGTCAGAAAAATAAACTGCTTCATTTTTTTTTACCTCAGAGATGCTGAACATATTAAATTGCTCTAAATTATCAAAAAAAAATTGATGAGTTGGGTTGAATTTTTCTATTAAATAATTATACCTTTAACCTTACGGCACCTAATTCTTCTAACTTCACGCAATTGAACAACTCCATGTATTTTTCCCAATTTTGTCATGTTACATGAGATAACCTTTAAATAAAAGAAATCAAAATTAAATAAAATTAAAGTTAAATTAAAGAAAATTAGAGAAGTTGTTACAAACATACCAAATATCAACAGTAGTTTCCAATATCCTCATGTCCACCATTTATCTCGACTTCCTTCTCTCTTTTCTCTTTTGTTCTTGATGAATGTTTTCTACAATTAGATTGAATGACGTAGAAGTTGAATATCTTTCTTTTCTTTCTCTCTTTCGTTCTCTTTCTTCTTAAATAAATGGGTTAAATGAGAATGGGAAGTTATTATTTTGATATAACCGTAAAATAGTTTTTACTCATTGATACATTTTCTATGGCCTTTTGATACTGCAAGTTTTTTAAATTAATTTTAATATAAAAAAATTAAAATGTGTGATGGTAGAAGTTTTTTAACCGTCTATGTAGTTGATTTTTGTAAGGGGTGTTAAATGGAATAATAGTGTGAATTATTAGACAAAATTGGAAAATAAAAAGTTTTTAGTATTGGCTTTATGTATTGTTATAGATAAATAGATTATGAATTGGTAACATTAAAAAATAAATCTCATGTAGTAAAGAATTTATTTCAGCATAACAATGAGTAATAGCCCGTTTATTAGCTAAACATCATACAAGTGCTAGAATAACCAACAACTAGCTTAAAAAATCTATTTCAAAGACACACCTAAAAAAAATGAAGGGTGAGTACTAAAAAAATAATTAAGATGAAACATACCTATATAAGAAGATCATCACAAGGATTTGCTGTTTTTTTTTATAATGACACTAGCGTCCAAACGGGCACGTCCGTGCCCGTTTGTCCGCTTTTTTTATTGCGTTAACGCGCCAAAATATTCACAGCGTATTTTTTTATAAATTTAATTTTACTATAAACTATTTATATTGATTTTAATATAAACTATTTATATGATGAAACATTAAGTTTTATATTTATATATTGCTATAGATTAGTCAAAACCATAAGAAGATTTAGATAGTAGAAGAACAAAAGTCTTTCTCACAATTTATTAAGCAATTAAACATAAACATTAACACAGATATTAAGCTACATTATTGCACGTGTTAGTTGCTTAATATATTGTGAGAAAGATTTTTGTTCTTCTTCTATCTAAATCTTCTTATGGTTTTGACTAATATATAGCAATATATAAATACAAAACTTAATGTTTCATCATATAAATAGTTTATATTAAAATCAATATAAATAGTTTATAGTAAAATTAAATTTATAAAAAAATACGCTGTTAATATTTTTGCGCGTTAGCGCAATTAAAAGAGCAGACAAACGGGCACAAACGTGCCTGTTTGGACGCTAGTAGAAAATACATGGAATAAAATTCAACATTAATTATATCTAAATAATTATGTCTAATAACTGCAGAGAATTATTATTTTTTTTAATTATGTCTATTATGTATAAATAATTATGTCTTATATAGTATTTTCATGCCTTTTAGGTTTAATTGTCCTTTTTTTTTTTAAGTTAAAGTGTATAAAATATAAATAGGGATTTTTTGTATAACAAATTCAAGTGCAACATAGAAATGTCAAACAACTTATCACCAAATGGTTACTGCTTTTTAATTTCACTCGAATTATGATAGATCCTGTAACTGTTTCCACCAGCCAAACATACAATAGAGCTTCCATACAACAATGGTTTAAATCACGAAACATGCAGGGTTCAAAAATTGGAGAAAAACTTGTTTCTATGGAGGTTTTCCCTAACACGACCCTCAAAATACTTATACAACGATTATGTTATCATAAGAAAAATCCTACGTCAAACAACTTATGAGTAATTTTCTTTCCATAATTGTAACCACGGTTAATCCCTACTTAAAGCCTGGAAACAATGTTGAATGGTTCAATAAAATACATTATCAATAACACTTATTAGAAAGTTGAGTCGCATTTATAT
This sequence comes from Lathyrus sativus, assembly GCA_963859935.3. Taxonomy (NCBI): domain Eukaryota; kingdom Viridiplantae; phylum Streptophyta; class Magnoliopsida; order Fabales; family Fabaceae; genus Lathyrus; species Lathyrus sativus. Next base: position 52,783 of record CAWUDS030002473.1, read on the forward strand.
TTTTTACATTGTAAATATTGCAGTTCATCTAAATAAAAGTAAAGTAATAACAATTAATTTACAAATATTCAGTAGATATCTTCCTTTTCTATTTTTTACTTCAAAGACAACAAATCATTATTTAAAAAGGGATTTTATTCAAAATGAGTGTGAAAATTGCAAAGTAACTACATTTAAATGGGAAAAAAAATCAACAAATGCAATTTCCACCACCTAATGTTGTGTCAACAAAAACAAAAAAAAGATCCGAGGCAGAAGAAATAAAAAGGAAATGCGAGAGTGATAAAAAAAAGAGAAATAATAATAATAAATGACATATTCTTTCTTCTTTGTTCGTTCCACGATAATCACAAATTTCCATCCTTCTATATATCCATATTCTTTCTTTTGATAATTAAGCAACTAAAAATATGGGATAAGTTAGAAAAATATACTGCTTCATTTTTTTTTACCTCAGAGATGTTGAACACATGAAATTGTTCTAAATTATCAAAAAAATAAAATTGATGAGTTGGGTTGAATTTTTCTATTAAATAATTATACCTTTAAGCTTACAGCACCCAATTCTTCTAACTTCACGCAATTGAACAACTCCATGTATTTTTCCCAATTTTGTCATGTTACGTGAGATAACCTTTAAATAAAAGAAATCAAAATTAAATAAAATTAAAGTTAAATTAAAGAAAATTAGAGAAGTTGTTACAAACATACCAAATATCAACAGTAGTTTCCAATATCCTCATGTCCACCATTTATCTCGACTTCCTTCTCTCTTTTCTCTTTTGTTCTTGATGAATGTTTTCTACCATTAGATTTAATGACGTAGAAGTTGAATATCTTTCTTTTCTTTCTCTCTTTCGTTCTCTTTCTTCTTAAATAAATGGGTTAAATGAGAATGGGAAGTTATTATTTTGATATAACCGTAAAATAGTTTTTACTCATTGATACATTTTCTATGGCCTTTTGATACTGCAAGTTTTTTAAATTAATTTTAATATAAAAAAATTAAAATGTGTGATGGTAGAAGTTTTTTAACCGTCTATGTAGTTGATTTTTGTAAAGGGTGTTAAATGGAATAATAGTGTGAATTATTGGACAAAATTGGAAAATAAAAAGTTTTTAGTATTGGCTTTATGTATTGTTATAGATAAATAGATTATGAATTGGTAACATTAAAAAATAAATCTCATGTAGTAAAGAATTTATTTCAGCATAACAATGAGTAATAACCCGTTTATTAGCTAAACATCATACAAGTGCTAGAATAACCAACAACTAGCTTAAAAAATCTATTTCAAAGACACACCTAAAAAAAATGAAGGGTGAGTACTAAAAAAATAATTAAGATGAAACATACCTATATAAGAAGATCATCACAAGGATTTGCTGGTTTTTTTTTTATAATGACACTAGCGTCCAAACGGGAACGTCCGTGCCCGTTTGTCCGCTTTTTTTATTGCGTTAACGCGCCAAAATATTAACAGCGTATTTTTTTATAAATTTAATTTTACTATAAACTATTTATATTGATTTTAATATAAACTATTTATATGATGAAACATTAAGTTTTATATTTATATATTGCTATAGATTAGTCAAAACCATAAGAAGATTTAGATAGTAGAAGAACAAAAGTCTTTCTCACAATTTATTAAGCAATTAAACATAAACATTAACACGGATATTAAGCTACATTATTGCACGTGTTAGTTGCTTAATATATTGTGAGAAAGATTTTTGTTCTTCTATCTAAATCTTCTTATGGTTTTGACTAATATATAGCAATATATAAATACAAAACTTAATGTTTCATCATATAAATAGTTTATATTAAAATCAATATAAATAGTTTATAGTAAAATTAAATTTATAAAAAAATACGCTGTTAATATTTTTGCGCGTTAGCGCAATTAAAAGAGCAGACAAACGGGCACAAACGTGCCTGTTTGGACGCTAGTAGAAAAAACATGGAATAAAATTCAACATTAATTATATCTAAATAATTATGTCTAATAACTGCAGAAAATTATTATTATTTTTAATTATGTCTATTATGTATAAATAATTATGTCTTATATAGTATTTTCATGCCTTTTAGGTTTAATTGTCCTTTTTTTTAAGTTAAGGTGTATAAAATATAAATAGTGATTTTTTGTATAACAAATTCAAGTGCAACATAGAAATGTCAAACAACTTATCACCAAATGGTTACTGCTTTTTAATTTCATTCGAATTATGATAGATTCTGTAACTGTTTCCACCAGCCAAACATACAATAGAGCTTCCATACAACACTGGTTTAAATCACGAAACATGCAGGGTTCAAAAATTGGAGAAAAACTTGTTTCTATGGAGGTTTTCCCTAACACGACCCTCAAAATACTTATACAACGATTATGTTACCATAAGGAAAATCCTACGTCAAACAACTTATGAGTAATTTTCTTTCCATAATTGTAACCACGGTTAATCCCAACTTAAAGCCTGGAAACAATGTTGAATGGTTCAATAAAATACATTATCAATAACACTTATTAGAAAGTTGAGTCGCATTTATATTTTTTACATTGTAAATATTGCAGTTCATCTAAATAAAAGTAAAGTAATAACAATTAATTTACAAATATTCAGTAGATATCTTCCTTTTCTATTTTTTACTTCAAAGACAACAAATCTTTATTTAAAAAGGGATTTTATTCAAAATGAGTGTGAAAATTGCAAAGTAACTACATTTAAATGGGAAAAAAAAATCAACAAATGCAATTTCCTCCACCTAATGTTGTGTCAACAAAAACAAAAAAAAGATCCGAGGCAGAAGAAATAAAAAGGAAATGCGAGAGTGATAAAAAAAGAGAAATAATAATAATAAATGACATATTCTTTCTTCTTTGTTCGTTCCACGATAATCACAAATTTCCATCCTTCTATATATCCATATTCTTTCTTTTGATAATCAAGCAACTAAAAATATGGGATAAGTTAGAAAAATAAACTGCTTCATTTTTTTTTTACCTCAGAGATGTTGAACACATGAAATTGCTCTAAATTATCAAAAAAAAAATTGATGAGTTGGGTTGAATTTTTCTATTAAATAATTATACCTTTAAGCTTACAGCACCCAATTCTTCTAACTTCACGCAATTGAACAACTCCATGTATTTTTCCCAATTTTGTCATGTTACGTGAGATAACCTTTAAATAAAAGAAATCAAAATTAAATAAAATTAAAGTTAAATTAAAGAAAATTAGAGAAGTTGTTACAAACATACCAAATATCAACAATAGTTTCCAATATCCTCATGTCCACCATTTATCTCGACTTCCTTCTCTGTTTTCTCTTTTGTTCTTGATGAATGTTTTCTACCATTAGATTGAATGACGTAGAAGTTGAATATCTTTCTTTTCTTTCTCTCTTTCGTTCTCTTTCTTCTTAAATAAATGGGTTAAATGAGAATGGGAAGTTATTATTTTGATATAACCGTAAAATAGTTTTTACTCATTGATACATTTTCTATGGCCTTTTGATACTGCAAGTTTTTTAAATTAATTTTAATATAAAAAAATTAAAATGTGTGATGGTAGAAGTTTTTTAACCGTCTATGTAGTTGATTTTTGTAAGGGGTGTTAAATGGAATAATAGTGTGAATTATTAGACAAAATTGGAAAATAAAAAGTTTTTAGTATTGGCTTTATGTATTGTTATAGATAAATAGATTATGAATTGGTAACATTAAAAAATAAATCTCATGTAGTAAAGAATTTATTTCAGCATAACAATGAGTAATAGCCCGTTTATTAGCTAAACATCATACAAGTGCTAGAATAACCAACAACTAGCTTAAAAAATCTATTTCAAAGACACACCTAAAAAAAATGAAGGGTGAGTACTAAAAAAATAATTAAGATGAAACATACCTATATAAGAAGATCATCACAAGGATTTGCTGTTTTTTTTATAATGACACTAGCGTCCAAACGGGCACGTCCGTGCCCGTTTGTCCGCTTTTTTTATTGCGTTAACGCGCCAAAATATTCACAGCGTATTTTTTTATAAATTTAATTTTACTATAAACTATTTATATTGATTTTAATATAAACTATTTATATGATGAAACATTAAGTTTTATATTTATATATTGCTATAGATTAGTCAAAACCATAAGAAGATTTAGATAGTAGAAGAACAAAAGTCTTTCTCACAATTTATTAAGCAATTAAACATAAACATTAACACAGATATTAAGCTACATTATTGCACGTGTTAGTTGCTTAATATATTGTGAGAAAGATTTTTGTTCTTCTTCTATCTAAATCTTCTTATGGTTTTGACTAATATATAGCAATATATAAATACAAAACTTAATGTTTCATCTTATAAATAGTTTATATTAAAATCAATATAAATAGTTTATAGTAAAATTAAATTTATAAAAAAATACGCTGTTAATATTTTTGCGCGTTAGCGCAATTAAAAGAGCAGACAAACGGGCACAAACGTGCCTGTTTGGACGCTAGTAGAAAATACATGGAATAAAATTCAACATTAATTATATCTAAATAATTATGTCTAATAACTGCAGAGAATTATTATTATTTTTAATTATGTCTATTATGTATAAATAATTATGTCTTATATAGTATTTTCATGCCTTTTAGGTTTAATTGTCCTTTTTTTTTTAAGTTAAAGTGTATAAAATATAAATAGGGATTTTTTGTATAACAAATTCAAGTGCAACATAGAAATGTCAAACAACTTATCACCAAATGGTTACTGCTTTTTAATTTCACTCGAATTATGATAGATCCTGTAACTGTTTCCACCAGCCAAACATACAATAGAGCTTCCATACAACAATGGTTTAAATCACGAAACATGCAGGGTTCAAAAATTGGAGAAAAACTTGTTTCTATGGAGGTTTTCCCTAACACGACCCTCAAAATACTTATACAACGATTATGTTATCATAAGAAAAATCCTACGTCAAACAACTTATGAGTAATTTTCTTTCCATAATTGTAACCACGGTTAATCCCTACTTAAAGCCTGGAAACAATGTTGAATGGTTCAATAAAATACATTATCAATAACACTTATTAGAAAGTTGAGTCGCATTTATATTTTTTACATTGTAAATATTGCAGTTCATCTAAATAAAAGTAAAGTAATAACAATTAATTTACAAATATTCAGTAGATATCTTCCTTTTCTATTTTTTACTTCAAAGACAACAAATCATTATTTAAAAAGGGATTTTATTCAAAATGAGTGTGAAAATTGCAAAGTAACTACATTTAAATGGGAAAAAAAAATCAACAAATGCAATTTCCACCACCTAATGTTGTGTCAACAAAAACAAAAAAAAGATCCGAGGCAGAAGAAATAAAAAGGAAATGCGAGAGTGATAAAAAAAAGAGAAATAATAATAATAAATGACATATTCTTTCTTCTTTGTTCGTTCCACGATAATCACAAATTTCCATCCTTCTATATATCCATATTCTTTCTTTTGATAATTAAGCAACTAAAAATATGGGATAAGTTAGAAAAATAAACTGCTTCATTTTTTTTTACCTCAGAGATGTTGAACACATGAAATTGTTCTAAATTATCAAAAAAATAAAATTGATGAGTTGGGTTGAATTTTTCTATTAAATAATTATACCTTTAAGCTTACAGCACCCAATTCTTCTAACTTCACGCAATTGAACAACTCCATGTATTTTTCCCAATTTTGTCATGTTACGTGAGATAACCTTTAAATAAAAGAAATCAAAATTAAATAAAATTAAAGTTAAATTAAAGAAAATTAGAGAAGTTGTTACAAACATACCAAATATCAACAGTAGTTTCCAATATCCTCATGTCCACCATTTATCTCGACTTCCTTCTCTCTTTTCTCTTTTGTTCTTGATGAATGTTTTCTACCATTAGATTTAATGACGTAGAAGTTGAATATCTTTCTTTTCTTTCTCTCTTTCGTTCTCTTTCTTCTTAAATAAATGGGTTAAATGAGAATGGGAAGTTATTATTTTGATATAACCGTAAAATAGTTTTTACTCATTGATACATTTTCTATGGCCTTTTGATACTGCAAGTTTTTTAAATTAATTTTAATATAAAAAAATTAAAATGTGTGATGGTAGAAGTTTTTTAACCGTCTATGTAGTTGATTTTTGTAAAGGGTGTTAAATGGAATAATAGTGTGAATTATTGGACAAAATTGGAAAATAAAAAGTTTTTAGTATTGGCTTTATGTATTGTTATAGATAAATAGATTATGAATTGGTAACATTAAAAAATAAATCTCATGTAGTAAAGAATTTATTTCAGCATAACAATGAGTAATAACCCGTTTATTAGCTAAACATCATACAAGTGCTAGAATAACCAACAACTAGCTTAAAAAATCTATTTCAAAGACACACCTAAAAAAAATGAAGGGTGAGTACTAAAAAAATAATTAAGATGAAACATACCTATATAAGAAGATCATCACAAGGATTTGCTGGTTTTTTTTTTATAATGACACTAGCGTCCAAACGGGAACGTCCGTGCCCGTTTGTCCGCTTTTTTTATTGCGTTAACGCGCCAAAATATTAACTGCGTATTTTTTTATTAATTTAATTTTACTATAAACTATTTATATTGATTTTAATATAAACTATTTATATGATGAAACATTAAGTTTTATATTTATATATTGCTATAGATTAGTCAAAACCATAAGAAGATTTAGATAGTAGAAGAACAAAAGTCTTTCTCACAATTTATTAAGCAATTAAACATAAACATTAACACGGATATTAAGCTACATTATTGCACGTGTTAGTTGCTTAATATAATGTGAGAAAGATTTTTGTTCTTCTATCTAAATCTTCTTATGGTTTTGACTAATATATAGCAATATATAAATACAAAACTTAATGTTTCATCATATAAATAGTTTATATTAAAATCAATATAAATAGTTTATAGTAAAATTAAATTTATAAAAAAATACGCTGTTAATATTTTTGCGCGTTAGCGCAATTAAAAGAGCAGACAAACGGGCACAAACGTGCCTGTTTGGACGCTAGTAGAAAAAACATGGAATAAAATTCAACATTAATTATATCTAAATAATTATGTCTAATAACTGCAGAAAATTATTATTATTTTTAATTATGTCTATTATGTATAAATAATTATGTCTTATATAGTATTTTCATGCCTTTTAGGTTTAATTGTCCTTTTTTTTAAGTTAAGGTGTATAAAATATAAATAGTGATTTTTTGTATAACAAATTCAAGTGCAACATAGAAATGTCAAACAACTTATCACCAAATGGTTACTGCTTTTTAATTTCACTCGAATTATGATAGATTCTGTAAATGTTTCCACCAGCCAAACATACAATAGAGCTTCCATACAACACTGGTTTAAATCACGAAACATGCAGGGTTCAAAAATTGGAGAAAAACTTGTTTCTATGGAGGTTTTCCCTAACACGACCCTCAAAATACTTATACAACGATTATGTTACCATAAGGAAAATCCTACGTCAAACAACTTATGAGTAATTTTCTTTCCATAATTGTAACCACGCTTAATCCCAACTTAAAGCCTGGAAACAATGTTGAATGGTTCAATAAAATACATTATCAATAACACTTATTAGAAAGTTGAGTCGCATTTATATTTTTTACATTGTAAATATTGCAGTTCATCTAAATAAAAGTAAAGTAATAACAATTAATTTACAAATATTCAGTAGATATCTTCCTTTTCTATTTTTTACTTCAAAGACAACAAATCTTTATTTAAAAAGGGATTTTATTCAAAATGAGTGTGAAAATTGCAAAGTAACTACATTTAAATGGGAAAAAAAAATCAACAAATGCAATTTCCTCCACCTAATGTTGTGTCAACAAAAACAAAAAAAAGATCCGAGGCAGAAGAAATAAAAAGGAAATGCGAGAGTGATAAAAAAAGAGAAATAATAATAATAAATGACATATTCTTTCTTCTTTGTTCGTTCCACGATAATCACAAATTTCCATCCTTCTATATATCCATATTCTTTCTTTTGATAATCAAGCAACTAAAAATATGGGATAAGTTAGAAAAATAAACTGCTTTATTTTTTTTTTTACCTCAGAGATGTTGAACACATGAAATTGCTCTAAATTATCAAAAAAAAAATTGATGAGTTGGGTTGAGTTTTTCTATTAAATAATTATACCGTTAAGCTTACAACACCCAATTCTTCTAACTTCACGCAATTGAACAACTCCATGTATTTTTCCCAATTTTGTCATGTTATGTGAGATAACCTTTAAATAAAAGAAATCAAAATTAAATAAAATTAAAGTTAAATTAAAGAAAATTAGAGAAGTTGTTACAAACATACCAAATATCAACAATAGTTTCCAATATCCTCATGTCCACCATTTATCTCGACTTCCTTCTCTGTTTTCTCTTTTGTTCTTGATGAATGTTTTCTACCATTAGATTGAATGACGTAGAAGTTGAATATCTTTCTTTTCTTTCTCTCTTTCGTTCTCTTTCTTCTTAAATAAATGGGTTAAATGAGAATGGGAAGTTATTATTTTGATATAACCGTAAAATAGTTTTTACTCATTGATACATTTTCTATGGCCTTTTCATACTGCAAGTTTTTTAAATTAATTTTAATATAAAAAAATTAAAATGTGTGATGGTAGAATTTTTTTAACCGTCTATGTAGTTGATTTTTGTAAAGGGTGTTAAATGGAATAATAGTGTGAATTATTGGACAAAATTGGAAAATAAAAAGTTTTTAGTATTGGCTTTATGTATTGTTATAGATAAATAGATTATGAATTGGTAACATTAAAAAATAAATCTCATGTAGTAAAGAATTTATTTCAGCATAACAATGAGTAATAACCCGTTTATTAGCTAAACATCATACAAGTGCTAGAATAACCAACAACTAGCTTAAAAAATCTATTTCAAAGACACACCTAAAAAAAATGAAGGGTGAGTACTAAAAAAATAATTAAGATGAAACATACCTATATAAGAAGATCATCACAAGGATTTGCTGGTTTTTTTTTTATAATGACACTAGCGTCCAAACGGGAACGTCCGTGCCCGTTTGTCCGCTTTTTTTATTGCGTTAACGCGCCAAAATATTAACAGCGTATTTTTTTATAAATTTAATTTTACTATAAACTATTTATATTGATTTTAATATAAACTATTTATATGATGAAACATTAAGTTTTATATTTATATATTGCTATAGATTAGTCAAAACCATAAGAAGATTTAGATAATAGAAGAACAAAAGTCTTTCTCACAATTTATTAAGCAATTAAACATAAACATTAACACGGATATTAAGCTACATTATTGCACGTGTTAGTTGCTTAATATATTGTGAGAAAGATTTTTGTTCTTCTTCTATCTAAATCTTCTTATGGTTTTGACTAATATATAGCAATATATAAATACAAAACTTAATGTTTCATCATATAAATAGTTTATATTAAAATCAATATAAATAGTTTATAGTAAAATTAAATTTATAAAAAAATACGCTGTTAATATTTTTGCGCGTTAGCGCAATTAAAAGAGCAGACAAACGGGCACAAACGTGCCTGTTTGGACGCTAGTAGAAAATACATGGAATAAAATATAACATTAATTATATCTAAATAATTATGTCTAATAACTGCAGAGAATTATTATTTTTTTTAATTATGTCTATTATGTATAAATAATTATGTCTTATATAGTATTTTCATGCCTTTTAGGTTTAATTGTCCTTTTTTTTTTTAAGTTAAAGTGTATAAAATATAAATAGGGATTTTTTGTATAACAAATTCAAGTGCAACATAGAAATGTCAAACAACTTATCACCAAATGGTTACTGCTTTTTAATTTCACTCGAATTATGATAGATCCTGTAACTGTTTCCACCAGCCAAACATACAATAGAGCTTCCATACAACAATGGTTTAAATCACGAAACATGCAGGGTTCAAAAATTGGAGAAAAACTTGTTTCTATGGAGGTTTTCCCTAACACGACCCTCAAAATACTTATACAACGATTATGTTACCATAAGGAAAATCCTACGTCAAACAACTTATGAGTAATTTTCTTTCCATAATTGTAACCACGGTTAATCCCAACTTAAAGCCTGGAAACAATGTTGAATGGTTCAATAAAATACATTATCAATAACACTTATTAGAAAGTTGAGTCGCATTTATATTTTTTACATTGTAAATATTGTAGTTCATCTAAATAAAAGTAAAGTAATAACAATTAATTTACAAATATTCAGTAGATATCTTCCTTTTCTATTTTTTACTTCAAAGACAACAAATCTTTATTTAAAAAGGGATTTTATTCAAAATGAGTGTGAAAATTGCAAAGTAACTACATTTAAATGGGAAAAAAAAAATCAACAAATGCAATTTCCTCCACCTAATGTTGTGTCAACAAAAACAAAAAAAAGATCCGAGGCAGAAGAAATAAAAAGGAAATGCGAGAGTGATAAAAAAAAGAGAAATACTAATAATAAATGACATATTCTTTCTTCTTTGTTCGTTCCACGATAATCACAAATTTCCATCCTTCTATATATCCATATTCTTTCTTTTGATAATCAAGCAACTAATAATATGGGATAAGTTAGAAAAATAAACTGCTTCATTTTTTTTTTACCTCAGAGATGTTGAACACATGAAATTGCTCTAAATTATCAAAAAAAAAATTGATGAGTTGGGTTGAATTTTTCTATTAAATAATTATACCTTTAAGCTTACAGCACCCAATTCTTCTAACTTCACGCAATTGAACAACTCCATGTATTTTTCCCAATTTTGTCATGTTATGTGAGATAACCTTTAAATAAAAGAAATCAAAATTAAATAAAATTAAAGTTAAATTAAAGAAAATTAGAGAAGTTGTTACAAACATACCAAATATCAACAGTAGTTTCCAATATCCTCATGTCCACCATTTATCTCGACTTCCTTCTCTCTTTTCTCTTTTGTTCTTGATGAATGTTTTCTACCATTAGATTGAATGACGTAGAAGTTGAATATCTTTCTTTTCTTTCTCTCTTTCGTTCTCTTTCTTCTTAAATAAATGGGTTAAATGAGAATGGGAAGTTATTATTTTGATATAACCGTAAAATAGTTTTTACTCATTGATACATTTTCTATGGCCTTTTGATACTGCAAGTTTTTTAAATTAATTTTAATATAAAAAAATTAAAATGTGTGATGGTAGAAGTTTTTTAACCGTCTATGTAGTTGATTTTTGTAAAGGGTGTTAAATGGAATAATAGTGTGAATTATTGGACAAAATTGGAAAATAAAAAGTTTTTAGTATTGGCTTTATGTATTGTTATAGATAAATAGATTATGAATTGGTAACATTAAAAAATAAATCTCATGTAGTAAAGAATTTATTTCAGCATAACAATGAGTAATAACCCGTTTATTAGCTAAACATCATACAAGTGCTAGAATAACCAACAACTAGCTTAAAAAATCTATTTCAAAGACACACCTAAAAAAAATGAAGGGTGAGTACTAAAAAAATAATTAAGATGAAACATACCTATATAAGAAGATCATCACAAGGATTTGCTGATTTTTTTTTATAATGACACTAGCGTCCAAACGGGAACGTCCGTGCCCGTTTGTCCGCTTTTTTTATTGCGTTAACGCGCCAAAATATTAACAGCGTATTTTTTTATAAATTTAATTTTACTATAAACTATTTATATTGATTTTAATATAAACTATTTATATGATGAAACATTAAGTTTTATATTTATATATTGCTATAGATTAGTCAAAACCATAAGAAGATTTAGATAGTAGAAGAACAAAAGTCTTTCTCACAATTTATTAAGCAATTAAACATAAACATTAACACGGATATTAAGCTACATTATTGCACGTGTTAGTTGCTTAATATATTGTGAGAAAGATTTTTGTTCTTCTTCTATCTAAATCTTCTTATGGTTTTGACTAATATATAGCAATATATAAATACAAAACTTAATGTTTCATCATATAAATAGTTTATATTAAAATCAATATAAATAGTTTATAGTAAAATTAAATTTATAAAAAAATAGGCTGTTAATATTTTTGCGCGTTAGCGCAATTAAAAGAGCAGACAAACGGGCACAAACGTGCCTGTTTGGACGCTAGTAGAAAATACATGGAATAAAATTCAACATTAATTATATCTAAATAATTATGTCTAATAACTGCAGAGAATTATTATTTTTTTTAATTATGTCTATTATGTATAAATAATTATGTCTTATATAGTATTTTCATGCCTTTTAGGTTTAATTGTCCTTTTTTTTTTTAAGTTAAAGTGTATAAAATATAAATAGGGATTTTTTGTATAACAAATTCAAGTGCAACATAGAAATGTCAAACAACTTATCACCAAATGGTTACTGCTTTTTAATTTCACTCGAATTATGATAGATCCTGTAACTGTTTCCACCAGCCAAACATACAATAGAGCTTCCATACAACAATGGTTTAAATCACGAAACATGCAGGGTTCAAAAATTGGAGAAAAACTTGTTTCTATGGAGGTTTTCCCTAACACGACCCTCAAAATACTTATACAATGATTATGTTATCATAAGAAAAATCCTACGTCAAACAACTTATGAGTAATTTTCTTTCCATAATTGTAACCACGGTTAATCCCTACTTAAAGCCTGGAAACAATGTTGAATGGTTCAATAAAATACATTATCAATAACACTTATTAGAAAGTTGAGTCGCATTTATATTTTTTACATTGTAAATATTGCAGTTCATCTAAATAAAAGTAAAGTAATAACAATTAATTTACAAATATTCAGTAGATATCTTCCTTTTCTATTTTTTACTTCAAAGACAACAAATCTTTATTTAAAAAGGGATTTTATTCAAAATGAGTGTGAAAATTGCAAAGTAACTACATTTAAATGGGAAAAAAAATCAACAAATGCAATTTCCTCCACCTAATGTTGTGTCAACAAAAACAAAAAAAAGATCCGAGGCAGAAGAAATAAAAAGGAAATGCGAGAGTGATAAAAAAAAGAGAAATAATAATAATAAATGACATATTCTTTCTTCTTTGTTCGTTCCACGATAATCACAAATTTCCATCCTTCTATATATCGATATTCTTTCTTTTGATAATTAAGCAACTAAAAATATGGGATAAGTTAGAAAAATAAACTGCTTCATTTTTTTTTACCTCAGAGATGTTGAACACATGAAATTGCTCTAAATTATCAAAAAAAAAAAATTGATGAGTTGGGTTGAATTTTTCTATTAAATAATTATACCTTTAAGCTTACAGCACCCAATTCTTCTAACTTCACGTAATTGAACAACTCCATGTATTTTTCCCAATTTTGTCATGTTACGTGAGATAACCTTTAAATAAAAGAAATCAAAATTAAATAAAATTAAAGTTAAATTAAAGAAAATTAGAGAAGTTGTTACAAACATACCAAATATCAACAATAATTTCCAATATCCTCATGTCCACCATTTATCTCGACTTCCTTCTCTCTTTTCTCTTTTGTTCTTGATGAATGTTTTCTACCATTAGATTGAATGACGTAGAAGTTGAATATCTTTCTTTTCTTTCTCTCTTTCGTTCTCTTTCTTCTTAAATAAATGGGTTAAATGAGAATGGGAAGTTATTATTTTGATATAACCGTAAAATAGTTTTTACTCATTGATACATTTTCTATGGCCTTTTGATACTGCAAGTTTTTTAAATTAATTTTAATATAAAAAAATTAAAATGTGTGATGGTAGAAGTTTTTTAACCGTCTATGTAGTTGATTTTTGTAAAGGGTGTTAAATGGAATAATAGTGTGAATTATTGGACAAAATTGGAAAATAAAAAGTTTTTAGTATTGGCTTTATGTATTGTTATAGATAAATAGATTATGAATTGGTAACATTAAAAAATAAATCTCATGTAGTAAAGAATTTATTTCAGCATAACAATAAGTAATAACCCGTTTATTAGCTAAACATCATACAAGTGCTAGAATAACCAACAACTAGCTTAAAAAATCTATTTCAAAGACACACCTAAAAAAAATGAAGGGTGAGTACTAAAAAAATAATTAAGATGAAACATACCTATATAAGAAGATCATCACAAGGATTTGCTGGTTTTTTTTTTATAATGACACTAGCGTCCAAACGGGAACGTCCGTGCCCGTTTGTCCGCTTTTTTTATTGCGTTAACGCGCCAAAATATTAACAGCGTATTTTTTTATTAATTTAATTTTACTATAAACTATTTATATTGATTTTAATATAAACTATTTATATGATGAAACATTAAGTTTTATATTTATATATTGCTATAGATTAGTCAAAACCATAAGAAGATTTAGATAGTAGAAGAACAAAAGTCTTTCTCACAATTTATTAAGCAATTAAACATAAACATTAACACGGATATTAAGCTACATTATTGCACGTGTTAGTTGCTTAATATTTTGTGAGAAAGATTTTTGTTCTTCTTCTATCTAAATCTTCTTATAGTTTTGACTAATATATAGCAATATATAAATACTAAACTTAATGTTTCATCATATAAATAGTTTATATTAAAATCAATATAAATAGTTTATAGTAAAATTAAATTTATAAAAAAATACGCTGTTAATATTTTTGCACGTTAGTGCAATTAAAAGAGCAGACAAACGGGCACAAACGTGCCTGTTTGGACGCTAGTAAAAAATACATGGAATAAAATTCAACATTAATTATATCTAAATAATTATGTCTAATAACTGCAGAAAATTATAATTTTTTTTAATTATGTCTATTATGTATAAATAATTATGTCTTATATAGTATTTTCATGCCTTTTAGGTTTAATTGTCCTTTTTTTTTAAGTTAAAGTGTATAAAATATAAATAGTGATTTTTTGTATAACAAATTCAAGTGCAACATAGAAATGTCAAACAACTTATCACCAAATGGTTACTGCTTTTTAATTTCACTCGAATTATGATAGATTCTGTAACTGTTTCCACCAGCCAAACATACAATAGAGCTTCCGTACAACACTGGTTTAAATCACGAAACATGCAGGGTTCAAAAATTGGAGAAAAACTTGTTTCTATGGAGGTTTTCCCTAACACGACCCTCAAAATACTTATACAACGATTATGTTACCATAAGGAAAATCCTACGTAAAACAACTTATGAGTAATTTTCTTTCCATAATTGTAACCACGGTTAATCCCAACTTAAAACCTGAAACAATATTGAATGGTTCAATAAAATACATTATCAATAACACTTATTAGAAAGTTGAGTCGCATTTATATTTTTTACATTGTAAATATTGCAGTTCATCTAAATAAAAGTAAAGTAATAACAATTAATTTACAAATATTCAGTAGATATCTTCCTTTTCTATTTTTTACTTCAAAGACAACAAATCTTTATTTAAAAAGGGATTTTATTCAAAATGAGTGTGAAAATTGCAAAGTAACTACATTTAAATGGGAAAAAAAATCAACAAATGCAATTTCCTCCACCTAATGTTGTGTCAACAAAAACAAAAAAAAGATCCGAGGCAGAAGAAATAAAAAGGAAATGCGAGAGTGATAAAAAAAAGAGAAATAATAATAATAAATGACATATTCTTTCTTCTTTGTTCGTTCCACGATAATCACAAATTTCCATCCTTCTATATATCCATATTCTTTCTTTTGATAATTAAGCAACTAAAAATATGGGATAAGTTAGAAAAATAAACTGCTTCATTTTTTTTTTACCTCAGAGATGTTGAACACATGAAATTTCTCTAAATTATCAAAAAAAAAAAATTGATGAGTTGGGTTGAATTTTTCTATTAAATAATTATACCTTTAAGCTTACAGCACCCAATTCTTCTAACTTCACGCAATTGAACAACTCCATGTATTTTTCCAAATTTTGTAATGTTACGTGACATAACCTTTAAATAAAAGAAATCAAAATTAAATAAAATTAAAGTTAAATTAAAGAAAATTAGAGAAGTTGTTACAAACATACCAAATATCAACAGTAGTTTCCAATATCCTCATGTCCACCATTTATCTCGACTTCCTTCTCTCTTTTCTCTTTTGTTCTTGATGAATGTTTTCTACCATTAGATTGAATGACGTAGAAGTTGAATATCTTTCTTTTCTTTCTTTCTTTCGTTCTTTTTCTTCTTAAATAAATGGGTTAAATGAGAATGGGAAGTTATTATTTTGATATGACCGTAAAATAGTTTTTACTCATTGATACATTTTCTATGGCCTTTTGATACTGCAAGTTTTTTAAATTAATTTTAATATAAAAAAATTAAAATGTGTGATGGTAGAAGTTTTTTAACCGTCTATGTAGTTGATTTTTGTAAAGGGTGTTAAATGGAATAATAGTGTGAATTATTGGACAAAATTGGAAAATAAAAAGTTTTTAGTATTGGCTTTATGTATTGTTATAGATAAATAGATTATGAATTGGTAACATTAAAAAATAAATCTCATGTAGTAAAGAATTTATTTCAGCATAACAATGAGTAATAACCCGTTTATTAGCTAAACATCATACAAGTGCTAGAATAACCAACAACTAGCTTAAAAAATCTATTTCAAAGACACACCTAAAAAAAATGAAGGGTGAGTACTAAAAAAATAATTAAGATGAAACATACCTATATAAGAAGATCATCACAAGGATTTGCTGTTTTTTTTTATAATGACACTAGCGTCCAAACGGGAACGTCCGTGCCCGTTTGTCCGCTTTTTTTATTGCGTTAACGCGCCAAAATATTAACAGCGTATTTTTTTATAAATTTAATTTTACTATAAACTATTTATATTGATTTTAATATAAACTATTTATATGATGAAACATTAAGTTTTATATTTATATATTGCTATACATTAGTCAAAACCATAAGAAGATTTAGATAGTAGAAGAACAAAAGTCTTTCTCACAATTTATTAAGCAATTAAACATAAACATTAACACGGATATTAAGCTACATTATTGCACGTGTTAGTTGCTTAATATATTGTGAGAAAGATTTTTGTTCTTCTTCTATCTAAATCTTCTTATGGTTTTGACTAATATATAGCAATATATAAATACAAAACTTAATGTTTCATCATATAAATAGTTTATATTAAAATCAATATAAATAGTTTATAGTAAAATTAAATTTATAAAAAAATACGCTGTTAATATTTTTGCGCGTTAGCGCAATTAAAAGAGCAGACAAACGGGCACAAACGTGCCTGTTTGGACGCTAGTAGAAAATACATGGAATAAAATTCAACATTAATTATATCTAAATAATTATGTCTAATAACTGCAGAAAATTATTATTTTTTTTAATTATGTCTATTATGTATAAATAATTATGTCTTATATAGTATTTTCATGCCTTTTAGGTTTAATTGTCCTTTTTTTTTTAAGTTAAAGTGTATAAAATATAAATAGGGATTTTTTGTATAACAAATTCATGTGCAACATAGAAATGTCAAACAACTTATCACCAAATGGTTACTGCTTTTAAATTTCACTCGAATTATGATAGATCCTGTAACTGTTTCCACCAGCAAACATACAATAGAGCTTCCATACAACAATGGTTTAAATCACGAAACATGCAGGGTTCAAAAATTGGAGAAAAACTTGTTTCTATGGAGGTTTTCCCTAACACGACCCTCAAAATACTTATACAATGATTATGTTACCATAAGGAAAATCCTACGTCAAACAACTTATGAGTAATTTTCTTTCCATAATTGTAACCACGGTTAATCCCTACTTAAAGCCTGGAAACAATGTTGAATGGTTCAATAAAATACATTATCAATAACACTTATTAGAAAGTTGAGTCGCATTTAAATTTTTTACATTGTAAATATTGCAGTTCATCTAAATAAAAGTAAAGTAATAACAATTGATTTACAAATATTCAGTACATATCTTCCTTTTCTATTTTTTACTTCAAAGACAATTAATCTTTATTTAAAAAGGGATTTTATTCAAAATGAGTGTGAAAATTGCAAAGTAACTACATTTAAATGGGAAAAAAATCAACAAATGCAATTTTCTCCACCTAATGTTGTGTCAACAAAAACAAAAAAAGGATCCGAGGAAGAAGAAATAAAAAGGAAATGCGAGAGTAATAAAAAAAAGAGAAATAATAATAATAAATGACGTATTCTTTCTTCTT
>CAWUDS030002474.1:0-50949 GCA_963859935.3 Lathyrus sativus
CTCTCTTTTCTCTTTTGTTCTTGATGAATGTTTTCTACCATTAGATTGAATGACGTAGAAGTTGAATATCTTTCTTTTCTTTCTCTCTTTCGTTCTCTTTCTTCTTAAATAAATGGGTTAAATGAGAATGGGAAGTTATTATTTTGATATAACCGTAAAATAGTTTTTACTCATTGATACATTTTCTATGGCCTTTTGATACTGCAAGTTTTTTAAATTAATTTTAATATAAAAAAATTAAAATGTGTGATGGTAGAAGTTTTTTAACCGTCTATGTAGTTGATTTTTGTAAAGGGTGTTAAATGGAATAATAGTGTGAATTATTGGACAAAATTGGAAAATAAAAAGTTTTTAGTATTGGCTTTATGTATTTTTATAGATAAATAGATTATGAATTGGTAACATTAAAAAATAAATCTCATGTAGTAAAGAATTTATTTCAGCATAACAATGAGTAATAACCCGTTTATTAGCTAAACATCATACAAGTGCTAGAATAACCAACAACTAGCTTAAAAAATCTATTTCAAAGACACACCTAAAAAAAATGAAGGGTGAGTACTAAAAAAATAATTAATATGAAACATACCTATATAAGAAGATCATCACAAGGATTTGCTGGTTTTTTTTATAATGACACTAGCGTCCAAACGGGCACGTCCGTGCCCGTTTGTCCGCTTTTTTTATTGCTTTAACGCGCCAAAATATTAACAGCGTATTTTTTTATAAATTTAATTTTACTATAAACTATTTATATTGATTTTAATATAAACTATTTACATGATGAAACATTAAGTTTTATAGTTATATATTGCTATAGATTAGTCAAAACCATAAGAAGATTTAGATAGTGGAAGAACAAAAGTCTTTCTCACAATTTATTAAGCAATTAAACATAAACATTAACACGGATATTAAGCTACATTATTGCACGTGTTAGTTGCTTAATATATTGTGAGAAAGATTTTTGTTCTTCTTCTATCTAAATCTTCTTATGGTTTTGACTAATATATAGCAATATATAAATACAAAACTTAATGTTTCATCATATAAATAGTTTATATTAAAATCAATATAAATAGTTTATAGTAAAATTAAATTTATAAAAAAATACGCTGTTAATATTTTTGCGCGTTAGCGCAATTAAAAGAGCAGACAAACGGGCACAAATGTGCCTGTTTGGACGCTAGTAGAAAATAAATGGAATAAAATTCAACATTAATTATATCTAAATAATTATGTCTAATAACTGCAGAAAATTATAATTTTTTTTAATTATGTCTATTATGTATAAATAATTATGTCTTATATAGTATTTTCATGCCTTTTAGGTTTAATTGTCCTTTTTTTTTAAGTTAAAGTATATAAAATGTAAATAGTGATTTTTTGTATAACAAATTCAAGTGCAACATAGAAATGTCAAACAACTTATCACCAAATGGTTACTGCTTTTTAATTTCACTCGAATTATGATAGATCCTGTAACTGTTTCCACCAGCCAAACATACAATAGAGCTTCCATACAACAATGGTTTAAATCACGAAACATGCAGGGTTCAAAAATTGGAGAAAAACTTGTTTCTATGGAGGTTTTCCCTAACACGACCCTCAAAATACTTATACAACGATTATGTTACCATAAGGAAAATCCTACGTCAAACAAGTTATGAGTAATTTTCTTTCCATAATTGTAACCACGGTTAATCCCAACTTAAAGCCTGGAAACAATGTTGAATGGTTCAATAAAATACATTATCAATAACACTTATTAGAAAGTTGAGTCGCATTTAAATTTTTTACATTGTAAATATTGCAGTTCATCTAAATAAAAGTAAAGTAATAACAATTAATTTACAAATATTCAGTAGATATCTTCCTTTTCTATTTTTTACTTCAAAGACAACAAATCTTTATTTAAAAAGGGATTTTATTCAAAATGAGTGTGAAAATTGCAAAGTAACTACATTTAAATGGGAAAAAAAATCAACAAATGCAATTTTCTCCACCTAATGTTGTGTCAACAAAAACAAAAAAAAGGATCCGAGGCAGAAGAAATAAAAAGGAAATGCGAGAGTAATAAAAAAAAGAGAAATAATAATAATAAATGACGTATTCTTTCTTCTTTGTTCGTTCCACGATAATCACAAATTTCCATCCTTTTATATATCCATATTCTTTCTTTTGATAATTAAGCAACTAAAAATATGGGATAAGTTAGAAAAATAAACTGCTTCATTTTTTTTTACCTCAGAGATGTTGAACACATGAAATTGCTCTAAATTATCAAAAAAAAAATTGATGAGTTGGGTTGAATTTTTCTATTAAATAATTATACCTTTAAGCTTACAGCACCCAATTCTTCTAACTTCACGCAATTGAACAACTTCATGTATTTTTCCCAATTTTGTCATGTTACGTGAGATAACCTTTAAATAAAAGAAATCAAAATTAAATTAAATTAAAGTTAAATTAAAGAAAATTAGAGAAGTTGTTACAAACATACCAAATATCAACAGTAGTTTCCAATATCCTCATGTCCACCATTTATCTCGACTTCCTTCTCTCTTTTCTCTTTTGTTCTTGATGAATGTTTTCTACCATTAGATTGAATGACGTAGAAGTTGAATATCTTTCTTTTCTTTCTCTCTTTCGTTCTCTTTCTTCTTAAATAAATGGGTTAAATGAGAATGGGAAGTTATTATTTTGATATAACCGTAAAATAGTTTTTACTCATTGATACATTTTCTATGGCCTTTTGATACTGCAAGTTTTTTAAATTAATTTTAATATAAAAAAATTAAAATGTGTGATGGTAGAAGTTTTTTAACCGTCTATGTAGTTGATTTTTGTAAAGGGTGTTAAATGGAATAATAGTGTGAATTATTGGACAAAATTGGAAAATAAAAAGTTTTTAGTATTGGCTTTATGTATTTTTATAGATAAATAGATTATGAATTGGTAACATTAAAAAATAAATCTCATGTAGTAAAGAATTTATTTCAGCATAACAATGAGTAATAACCCGTTTATTAGCTAAACATCATACAAGTGCTAGAATAACCAACAACTAGCTTAAAAAATCTATTTCAAAGACACACCTAAAAAAAATGAAGGGTGAGTACTAAAAAAATAATTAAGATGAAACATACCTATATAAGAAGATCATCACAAGGATTTGCTGGTTTTTTTTATAATGACACTAGCGTCCAAACGGGCACGTCCGTGCCCGTTTGTCCGCTTTTTTTATTGCTTTAACGCGCCAAAATATTAACAGCGTATTTTTTTATAAATTTAATTTTACTATAAACTATTTATATTGATTTTAATATAAACTATTTACATGATGAAACATTAAGTTTTATAGTTATATATTGCTATAGATTAGTCAAAACCATAAGAAGATTTAGATAGTGGAAGAACAAAAGTCTTTCTCACAATTTATTAAGCAATTAAACATAAACATTAACACGGATATTAAGCTACATTATTGCACGTGTTAGTTGCTTAATATATTGTGAGAAAGATTTTTGTTCTTCTTCTATCTAAATCTTCTTATGGTTTTGACTAATATATAGCAATATATAAATACAAAACTTAATGTTTCATCATATAAATAGTTTATATTAAAATCAATATAAATAGTTTATAGTAAAATTAAATTTATAAAAAAATACGCTGTTAATATTTTTGCGCGTTAGCGCAATTAAAAGAGCAGACAAACGGGCACAAACGTGCCCGCTTGGACGCTAGTAGAAAATACATGGAATAAAATTCAACATTAATTATATCTTAATAATTATGTCTAATAACTGCAGAAAATTATAATTTTTTTTAATTATGTCTATTATGTATAAATAATTATGTCTTATATAGTATTTTCATGCCTTTTAGGTTTAATTGTCCTTTTTTTTAAAGTTAAAGTGTATAAAATATAAATAGTGATTTTTTGTATAGCAAATTCAAGTGCAACATAGAAATGTCAAACAACTTATCACCAAATGGTTACTGCTTTTTAATTTCACTTGAATAATGATAGATTCTGTAACTGTTTCCACCAGCCAAACATACAATAGAGCTTCCATACAACAATGGTTTAAATCACGAAACATGCAGGGTTTCAAAAATTGGAGAAAAACTTGTTTCTATGGAGGTTTTCCCTAACACGACCCTCAAAATACTTATGCAACGATTATGTTACCATAAGGAAAATCCTACGTCAAACAACTTATGAGTAATTTTCTTTCCATAATTGTAACCACGGTTAATCCCAACTTAAAGCCTGGAAACAATGTTGAATGGTTCAATAAAATACATTATCAATAACACTTATTAGAAAGTTGAGTCGCATTTAAATTTTTTACATTGTAAATATTGCAGTTCATCTAAATAAAAGTAAAGTAATAACAATTAATTTACAAATATTCAGTAGATATCTTCCTTTTCTATTTTTTACTTCAAAGACAACAAATCTTTATTTAAAAAGGGATTTTATTCAAAATGAGTGTGAAAATTGCAAAGTAACTACATTTAAATGGGAAAAAAAATCAACAAATTCAATTTCCTCCACCTAATGTTGTGTCAACAAAAACAAAAAAAAAAAGGATCCGAGGCAGAAGAAATAAAAAGGAAATGCGAGAGTGATAAAAAAAAGAGAAATAATAATAATAAATGACGTATTTTTTCTTCTTTGTTCGTTCCACGATAATAACAAATTTCCATCCTTCTATATATCTATATTCTTTCTTTTGATAATTAAGCAACTAAAAATATGGGATAAGTCAGAAAAATAAACTGCTTCATTTTTATTTACCTCAGAGATGTTGAACACATGAAATTGCTCTAAATTATCAAAAAAAAATTGATGAGTTGGGTTGAATTTTTCTATTAAATAATTATACCTTTAACCTTACAGCACCCAATTCTTCTAACTTCACGCAATTGATCAACTCCATGTATTTTTCCCAATTTTGTCATGTTACCTGAGATAACCTTTAAATAAAAGAAATCAAAATTAAATAAAATTAAAGTTAAATTAAAGAAAATTAGAGAAGTTGTTACAAACATACCAAATATCAACAGTAGTTTCCAATATCCTCATGTCCACCATTTATCTCGACTTCCATCTCTCTTTTCTCTTTTGTTCTTGATGAATGTTTTCTACAATTAGATTGAATGACGTAGAAGTTGAATATCTTTCTTTTCTTTCTCTCTTTCGTTCTCTTTCTTCTTAAATAAATGGGTTAAATGAGAATGGGAAGTTATTATTTTGATATAAACGTAAAATAGTTTTTACTCATTGATACATTTTCTATGGCCTTTTGATACTGCAAGTTTTTTAAATTAATTTTATTATAAAAAAATTAAAATGTGTGATGGTAGAAGTTTTTTAACCGTCTATGTAGTTCATTTTTGTAAAGGGTGTTAAATGGAATAATAGTGTGAATTATTGGACAAAATTGGAAAATAAAAAGCTACACAAAAACAAAGTATTGGCTTTATGTATTGTTATAGATAAATAGATTATGAATTGGTAACATTAAAAAATAAATCTCATGTAGTAAAGAATTTATTTCAGCATAACAATGAGTAATAACCCGTTTATTAGCTAAACATCATACAAGTGCTAGAATAACCAACAACTAGCTTAAAAAATCTATTTCAAAGACACACCTAAAAAAATGAAGGGTGAGTACTAAAAAAATAATTAAGATGAAACATACCTATATAAGAAGATCATCACAAGGATTTGCTGGGTTTTTTTTTATAATGACACTAGCGTCCAAACGGGCACGTCCGTGCCCGTTTGTCCGCTTTTTTTATTGCGTTAACGCGCCAAAATATTAACAGCGTATTTTTTTATAAATTTAATTTTACTATAAACTATTTATATGGATTTTAATATAAACTATTTATATGATGAAACATTAAGTTTTATATTTATATATTGCTATAGATTAGTCAAAACCATAAGAAGATTTAGATAGTAGAAGAACAAAAGTCTTTCTCACAATTTATTAAGCAATTAAACATAAACATTAACACGGATATTAAGTTACATTATTGCACGTGTTAGTTGCTTAATATATTGTGAGAAAGATTTTTGTTCTTCTTCTATCTAAATCTTCTTATGGTTTTGACTAATATATAGCAATATATAAATACAAAACTTAATGTTTCATCATATAAATAGTTTATATTAAAATCAATATAAATAGTTTATAGTAAAATTAAATTTATAAAAAAATACGCTGTTAATATTTTTGCGCGTTAGCGCAATTAAAAGAACAGACAAACGGGCACAAACGTGCCCGCTTGGACGCTAGTAGAAAATACATGGAATAAAATTCAACATTAATTATATCTAAATAATTATGTCTAATAACTGCAGAAAATTATAATTTTTTTTAATTATGTCTATTATGTATAAATAATTATGTCTTATATAGTATTTTCATGCCTTTTAGGTTTAATTGTCCTTTTTGTTATAAGTTAAAGTGTATAAAATATAAATAGTGATTTTTTGTATAACAAATTCAAGTGCAACATAGAAATGTCAAACAACTTATCACCAAATGGTTACTGCTTTTTAATTTCACTCGAATTATGATAGATTCTGTAACTGTTTCCACCAGCCAAACATACAATAGAGCTTCCATACAACAATGGTTTAAATCACGAAACATGCAGGGTTCAAAAATTGGAGAAAAACCTTTTTCTATGGAGGTTTTCCCTAACACGACCCTCAAAATACTTATGCAACGCTTATGTTACCATAAGGAAAATCCTACGTCAAACAACTTATGAGTAATTTTCTTTCCATAATTGTAACCACGGTTAATTCCAACTTAAAGCCTGGAAACAATGTTGAATGGTTCAATAAAATACATTATCAATAACACTTATTAGAAAGTTGAGTCGCATTTAAATTTTTTACATTGTAAATATTGCAGTTCATCTAAATAAAAGTAAAGTAATAACAATTAATTTACAAATATTCAGTAGATATCTTCCTTTTCTATTTTTTACTTCAAAGACAACAAATCTTTATTTAAAAAGGGATTTTATTCAAAATGAGTGTGAAAATTGCAAAGTAACTACATTTAAATGGGAAAAAAATCAACAAATGCAATTTCCTCCACCTAATGTTGTGTCAACAAATACAAAAAAAAAGGATCTGAGGCAGAAGAATTAAAAAGGAAATGCGAGAGTGATAAAAAAAGAGAAATAATAATAATAAATGACTTATTCTTTCTTCTTTGTTCGTTCCACGATAATAACAAATTTCCATCCTTCTATATATCCATATTCTTTCTTTTGATAATTAAGCAACTAAAAATATGGGATAAGTCAGAAAAATAAACTGCTTCATTTTTTTTTGCCTTAGAGATATTGAACACATGAAATTGCTCTAAATTATCAAAAAAAACTTGATGAGTTGGGTTGAATTTTTCTATTAAATAATTATACCTTTAAGCTTACAGCACGCAATTCTTCTAACTTCTCGCAATAGAACAACTCCATGTATTTTTCTCAATTTTGTTATGTTACATGAGATAACCTTTAAATAAAAGAAATCAAAATTAAATAAAATTAAAGTTAAATTAAAGAAAATTAGAGAAGTTGTTACAAACATACCAAATATCAACAGTAGTTTCCAATATCCTCATGTCCACCATTTATCACGACTTCCTTCTCTCTTTTCTCTTTTGTTCTTGATGAATGTTTTCTACAATTATATTGAATGACGTAGAAGTTGAATATCTTTCTTTTCTTTCTCTCTTTCGTTCTCTTTCTTCTTAAATAAATGGGTTAAATGAGAAAGGGAAGTTACTATTTTGATATAACCGTAAAATAGTTTTTACTCATTGATACATTTTCTATGGCCTTTTGATACTGCAAGTTTTTTAAATTAATTTTAATATAAAAAAATTAAAATGTGTGATGGTAGAAGTTTTTTAACCGTCTATGTAGTTGATTTTTGTAAAGGGTGTTAAATGGAATAATAGTGTGAATTATTGGACAAAATTGGAAAATAAAAAGCTACACAAAAACAAAGTATTGGCTTTATGTGTTGTTATAGATAAATAGATTATGAATTGGTAACATTAAAAAATAAATCTCATGTAGTAAAGAATTTATTTCAGCATAACAATGAGTAATAACCCGTTTATTAGCTAAACATCATACAAGTGCTAGAATAACCAACAACTAGCTTAAAAAATCTATTTCAAAGACACACCTAAAAAAATGAAGGGTGAGTACTAAAAAAATAATTAAGATGAAACATACCTATATAAGAAGATCATCACAAGGATTTGCTGGGTTTTTTTTTATAATGACACTAGCGTCCAAACGGGCACGTCCGTGCCCGTTTGTCCGCTTTTTTTATTGCGTTAACGCGCCAAAATATTAACAGCGTATTTTTTTATAAATTTAATTTTACTATAAACTATTTATATTGATTTTAATATAAACTATTTATATGATGAAACATTAAGTTTTATATTTATATATTGCTATAGATTAGTCAAAACCATAAGAAGATTTAGATAGTAGAAGAACAAAAGTCTTTCTCACAATTTATTAAGCAATTAAACATAAACATTAACACGGATATTAAGTTACATTATTGCACGTGTTAGTTGCTTAATATATTGTGAGAAAGATTTTTGTTCTTCTTCTATCTAAATCTTCTTATGGTTTTGACTAATATATAGCAATATATAAATACAAAACTTAATGTTTCATCATATAAATAGTTTATATTAAAATCAATATAAATAGTTTATAGTAAAATTAAATTTATAAAAAAATACGCTGTTAATATTTTTGCGCGTTAGCGCAATTAAAAGAGCAGACAAACGGGCACAAACGTGCCTGTTTGGACGCTAGTAGAAAATACATGGAATAAAATTCAACATTAATTATTTCTAAATAATTATGTCTAATAACTGCAGAAAATTTTAAGTCTTTTTAATTATGTCTATTATGTATGAATAATTATGTCTTATATAGTATTTTCATGCCTTTTAGGTTTAATTGTCCTTTTTTTTTAAGTTAAAGTGTATAAAATATAAATAGTGATTTTTTGTATAACAAATTCAAGTGCAACATAGAAATGTCAAACAACTTATCACCAAATGGTTACTGCTTTTTAATTTCACTCGAATTATGATAAATTCTGTAACTGTTTCCACCAGCCAAACATACAATAGAGCTTCCATACAATAATGGTTTAAATCACGAAACATGCAGGGTTCAAAAATTGGAGAAAAACTTGTTTCTATGGAGGTTTTCCCTAACACGACCCTCAAAATACTTATGCAACGATTATGTTACCATAAGGAAAATCCTACGTCAAACAACTTATGAGTAATTTTATTTCCAGATGGAAAAGCCTAGAAGGAAGCCTGAGCATAAGAAGAAAGTTCTGATGGCTACATTGGATGATTCAGATGCATCTGAATCTTCATCAGAGTCAGAAGAAGAATGCGCCAACATGGCATTGATGGCTGGAGTAGAAGATCAGGATGAAGGATCATCTGGATCTGAATCTGATTCTGAATCTGACTCAGAAGAGGTACTTTCTGATCTCTCTAGGGAAGAACTTATTACAGTTTTATCAGAAGTCCTAAATAACTATAACCAGATTAAGCTCAAATGCAAGAAGCTTAAATGCAATCTTGAATCTGAGAATAATCTGTTAAAGTCAGAAGTTGCTGAGCTCAAAGGAAACAATTTGAAAATGAAAAACAATTTTGAAAAAGCTCAACAGGACTCTGAATCTGAAACTCAGTCAAAATGCAAAAATATTTTAGAAGAATATGACTTCATCTTTCAGAAGTTTCTGGCTAAAAGCATAGATAGAAGCAAGATGGCTTCAATGATCTATGGAGTTAGCAGAAACAACAGGAAAGGAATTGGATATGAATCTTCCTCTGGAAAGGATTTAAATCCAATGCCTGTTGATAAACTTATCATTAAGAAGACTCCCTTATATTATCATTTTAAGTTTGGTCATCTGAATGATATTAAACACACATGTTCTGATCAGAACGTTCCTGTGTTTAAACCAAAAGTGAGTCAGAACAAAACTGTTGTAAAAAGACAAAAGTTCAGACAAACTTTTAAGGCAACTAACCCAAAAGAACCCAAAAAGATTTGGGTACCTAAGGATAAGATAATCCCTGTTGCAGATGTATTTAGCAGAAAAGTCAAGATGCCAGTCATGGTACCTGGACTCTGGCTGCTCACGTCACATGACGGGAGAAAGGTTTATGTTCCAAAGCCTGGAGCTTAAATCTGGAGGAGACGGGAAGTTTGGAGGGAATCAGAAGGGCAAGATTATTGGTTGTGGTACTATTGGAAATGGTAACCTTCCCTCTATATCTAATGTTTTACTTGTAGAAGGATTAAAGCATAATCTATTGTCCATAAGTCAATTAAGTGACAATGGTTATGACATAATCTTTAATCAACAATGTTGCAAAGTTGTTAGTCAGAAGGATGGATCAATCCTATTTAATGGAAAGAGGAAGAACAACATTTACAAAATCAATCTTTCAGAACTTAAGGTTCAAAATCTTAAATGCCTTATGTCTGTTAATGATGAGAAATGGGTCTGGCACAGAAGATTGGGACATATTAATATGAGACGCATATCTCAGATTAATAAACTCAATTTGGTCAGAGGACTTCCTAAGTTGAAGTTCAACTTAGATGCTCTTTGTGAAGCATGTCAAAAAGGAAAATTTTTAAAATCTTCTTTTAAAACCAAGAATGGTGTTTCAACTTCAAGACCATTAGAATTACTTCACATTGATCTGTTTGGACCAGTGAAAACTGCATCCATCAGAGGCAAGAATTATGGATTAGTCATTGTTGATGACTATAGCAGATGGACATGGGTGAAATTCCTAAAACACAAGGATGAGTCACATTCTGTGTTCTTTGACTTCTGCAAACAAGTCCAGAATGAAAAAGATTTTAAAATTGTTAAAGTCAGAAGTAATCATGGTGGCGAATTTGAAAACAAATATTTTGAAAAATATTTTAATGAAAATGGCATTGCTCATGATTTCTCCTACCCTAGAACTCCACAACAGAATGGAGTTGTAGAGAGGAAAAATAGAACCTTGCAAAAAATGGCCAGAACCATGATCAACGAGACTAATCTGGCAAAGCATTTTTGGGCAGAAGCAATGAACACAGCGTGTTATATTCAGAATAGAGTGTTTGTAAGACCTCTTCTAGAAAAGACTCCCTATGAATTGTGGAGGAACAGAAAGCCCAACATTTCCTATTTTCATCCTTTTGGATGTATATGTTATATGTTGAACACTAAAGAGAATCTAAACAAGTTTGATTCTAAAGCACATAAGTGTTTCATGCTTGGCTATTCTGAACGCTCTAAAGGCTACAGAGTATACAATACTGAAACATAGATTGTGGAGGAATCTATACATGTTAGATTTGATGATAAGCTTGGCATTGAAAAGCCAAAGCAGTTTGAAAGTTCTGCAGATAGAGAAGTAATTCTCACAGACTCTGAAGGATCAGAGGCAGAAAAAGTTCAAGTAAAGGAACCAGAAGCAACGCCAGATGCAATTCCTTTAGCTTCTCAAATGAACAACTTGAATATTTCTGAAGAATCAAATGTTAGAGGATCATCTTCCAGAATCAAGGCCTCTCACCCAGAGGATGTGATCATTGGAAAGAAGGATGACCCTATAAGAACAAGATCCTACCTCAGATCATCTGAAGCGTCACTATTTGGGTTGGTGTCAGTTATTGAACCAACTTCTGTGGATGAAGCTCTGCAAGACAATGACTAGATAATTGCCATGCAAGAAGAGCTCAATCAGTTCACAAGAAATGACGTTTGGGATTTGGTTCCAAGACCAAAAGGATTCAACATAATTGGAACTAAATGGGTCTTCAGAAATAAGTTGAATGAAAAAGGAGAAGTTGAAAGAAACAAAGCAAGGCTTGTTGCTCAAGGTTATAGCCAGCAAGAAGGAATTGATTACACAGAGACTTATGCTTCTGTGGCCAGGTTAGAGTCCATTCGTTTACTCATTTCTTTTGCTGCACAAAATAACATCACTCTTTATCAGATGGATGTTAAAAGTGCATTTTTAAATGGGATTATTGAAGAAAAAGTTTATGTTCACCAACCTCCTGGTTTTGAAAGTGAAAAATTTCCAGAACATGTTTTTAAACTTAAGAAATCTCTTTATGGTTTAAAACAAGCTCCCAGAGCTTGGTATGAGAGATTAAGTAATTTTCTTCTGGAGAAAATTTTTATCAGAGGCAAAGTGGACACAACTCTCTTCTGTAAAAAATTTAAGAAAGATCTGTTAATTTGTCAAATATATGTGGATGATATTATATTTGGATCTACAAATTCTATGTTGGGAAAGGAGTTTGCTCAATGTATGCAGGCTGAATTTGAGATGAGCATGATGGGAGAATTGAGATTCTTTCTGGGAATTCAAGTCAACCAAACTCCAGATTGCACTTACATTCATCAAACTAAATATGTAAAAGAGCTTCTAAAGAAGTTCAACATGACTGATAGTAAGATGGAAAAGACTACTATGCATCCAACAAGCACTCTTGGTAAGGAAGAGGTAAGTAAGAAAGTAGATAAAAAAACTCTACAGAGGTATGATAGGATCTCTTCTCTACTTAACGGCTTCTAGACCTGAAATTTTATTCGGTGTATGCTTGTGTGTAAGATTCCAATCAGATCCTAGAGAATCACACTTAACAGCTGTTAAGAGGGTTCTAAGGTATATGAAAGGTACTTCTAATGTGGGTTTGTGTTATAGAAGTTCTAATGAATTTAAACTAGTTGGATTTTGTGACGCTGATTATGCTGGAGACAGAGTGAAAAGAAAAAGTACTTCTGGAAGTTGTCAATTTCTAGGAAGAAATTTAATCTCCTGGTACAGCAAGAAACAACCTACAATTGCACTATCAACTACAGAGGCAGAATATATTGCTGCTGCTGGATGTAGCACGCAGATGCTCTGGATGAAACGTCAGCTAGAAGACTATCAGATCTTTGAGAGTAATATTTCTATATTCTGTGATAATACTTCTCCTATATGTTTGTCTAAAAACCCTATTTTACACTCTAAGGCAAAACATATAGAAATTAAACATCACTTCATCAGAGACTATGTTTAGAAGGGTATTATAAAATTAGACTTTGTTGATACAGATCATCAATGGGCTGATATTTTCACAAAACCCCTTGCTGAAGATAGGTTCAAGTTTATTCTAAAAAATATTGGTATGGATCTTTGTCCAGAATAATATTTATCAGAAGCAAACTTCTCAGATGCAAAATGTTTAAAACTCTGAAGTATTTCATCTGTCATTTATTTGATTTCTTGAATTATTATTTTTGTGTGTATCTGAACTAACCAATCTCAGAGGATCTGAACGTTGGCTAACGCTTCATTTCTCAAGAGTTTTTAGAAGCACATGCAAGCAAACACGTGTCGCTCATAATCTGAAAAGATGGAGTACACAATACTGAAGAGACATTTGAGGTAACGTTTGAATAGTTGAAATTCTTGGTTTCCCCCCAATTGTCAAAATCAATTGATGCTTTGAAATGATTATTATTCTTTTCATTAAATGTCATTAATTGCTAATTGAGAACATGCTGATTGTGTGTCCTTTTGTGTGCCCTAATTTTTCTTCTATAAATACCACAAAATCTCACCATTTCACACTTTTCACTCTCACAAACACGTATATGCATTTATGTTTGCTCTTTAGCCTCCATCTAAACCCTAAACCTTCATCATCTTCAACAATGGCTACCTCATCTTCAACCTCAACTTAGTTCCAATATTCAATGGTTGTTGTTTCTTCATCAAACATGGGTGCTACTCCCTTCAAGGAACCTGAGAGAACTCTTTTAACACCAGTTGATAAGCTTGAAGCTTTATGTGAATCAATGGTGGAATTTGACTCCTTGGCTGATAATGGTTTTGATTTACTTCCTATCATTGATGCTCAAGGCTGGGTGAAGTACTTTGATAGATTATTTGGACCAGTTTATCCACACTTAGTGAAAGAATTATGGATTCACGCATCTGTCTACCCAAAGTTCATAATCTCTTCTATTCTAGGAAAAGAGATTATAATCACTGAAGATCTGATCAGAAAACTCATTGGGTATGAAGAAACTGATGGAGTTTCTCACCTGCCAGCTGGGTGTGTTGAAATGGATGAAGCGTATGCTGAAGTTATTTCATCTGGACAAGCCTCCAACAAATTCAAGGATTTGAAACCTGATTACAAGATCTGGGCAAAGATTTTTCTGGGCTGCATCAACCACAAAAAATCCACAAACTCTCCAGATTATGTGAACAATGAACAAATTTACTTCATGTACTGCTTAAGTCAGAGTACTAAAGTGGATCTGCCACACATTCTCTTCATGCATCTGTGGAATCACATTAATGCATCCAGAGAATCTGTCAAGACTAAGGGTCAGAAGATCATAACGTGGATACCTTATGGAAGATTAATCTCAGACATTCTGATGGGGAATGGTCTGGTGGCTGCTCTACATGAAGTTGGAGTGAAAGAAGAACTTGATTCAATAGTTGGAAAACCTTTGAATGGAAAGAGTCTCCAAAGGCTAAGAGTTGTGGATGAACTCACAACTGCTCCTAAAAAGCTGAATATTGTTGAAGTCAGTCAGAGGAGGATTCCAGTTAAAGACTTTCCTATCTTTGGTGTTGAGGAACCTAGAGACGTTATTATTAGGTACATTGATATGTGCAAGGCAGATGGAACACCTGTACCTGCTGATATTCTGATACATGCAAGAGAACCTGTCCCAGATGTTTATGAGGAGAATATGAAGAAAAGAAGACAGTTAGAGGTAGAAGAAGTTGTTGCTCAGAAGAAATAGAAAATTGCTGAAAAACCACAGAAGCAGATAAAGAGAAAAGCTTCTGGAGAAGCTCCTTCTGTTCCTGCCAAACGCATCAAGATAAGAGGTTCTAAAAATTCTTTACCTTCTATTTCTGAAATTGCAGTAGATTTATCAACTATTAGCTCTGTTCCTGAACCCCCTCCTTCTCAAACTCAAACCACTTATTTTCCATCTCAAACCTCTGAACCACCTACAATTTCTAAATCACAAATTCCATCTGATCTTGTTCCCACAACACCATTACAATCATCTGACATTCCTCAATCAGAACCACAAACAACAAAACCAGCAGAACCAACTCCAACAACTCAACAACCTGAAATTCACCAAACTTCTGTACCTGAACCAATACCATCTGAATCCGTTGTATCTGAACCACCAAAATCTGTACCTTCCAATCCACAACCTAATCCTCAACCAGAACAACCCAAACCTACTGAATCAAACGTACCTGATTCTGAGGTTTTGGACGTCCAACCCCTCAAAATCATGTTTGACATATCTTCCACATCCTGTCACTCATCTACCTCATCTGATTCATCTGAATCTGATGTTCATCCAAATGTAAGCTCACCCCTCTCTCTCAGAGAATATGAATCTAAACAACCAGATCCACCTATTTCATCTGATGCTATCATATATGAACCCGCTCCAAAACCTAAACCCAGGACATCTGAGTTTGTTTCAGTTGCATCTTTTAAACCACATCCATCCGATCCCCTTCCTTCTGGTCTAAAGATTAAAAACTTTTATACCAGAATAGAACCATCTGACCCTACCACTCCATATAAACCTAGATTTTTAACTAATCTTCCATCTGAACTTCAAACCTATATTGAACAACTACCAGATATCATTTCATCAGAACCTCTGTTGTTTGATAAATCTGTTTTCATTCCCTACATCTCCACCACATTTGATGTCATTCCCTCTGTATCAAGGGTAAAACCATTTCTGGTTCATACTTTATCCATATTCAAAACCACTACTTCATCATCTGACCATCCATCTTTTCCTTCCTATCCTTGTCCTTTGTTCATCATCCCACCTTTCACCATACCAACTCCACCAAAACCAATCAAACCATCAACTCTGGAATCCCTTCTTAAACCAAAAACTAGGCTAAATGTTGATATTCTATTTGCTAATTTTATGAAAGAAATAAGGATGAATTTAGGCTCTGTGAAGAAAAGATGCTTGTCAACCATGAATGCAGATGAATCTGATGCTATTTAGAATAGCTTCATCTCCAAATTTAATATTGTTGCTTCGAATCTGAAGAATGTCTGTTCTGATGATGCAAAGATCAGATTTGTTGAGACTTCCAGAACCATGCTATGGAATATGAAAAGATCAACACCTTTGCTTCTTGAGGATGTACCTTCATCTTCTGGAGTATCTGCTACAAAAACTATTGCAGGATCTACTTCTGAAGAAAATCCTTTGGCTCTGACAACTGTGGACAAACCCTCTGCATCTGTGGCTCTAGACTTTGCAACTCCAATGGTTATTGACTCTTCTCCTGCATTAGAATCTGCTCCATCTACTTCTTCTGATATCAAGAAAGAGAACCTAGAATTAGAAGATAAGATTGTTGTGCTAGAAGCTGGTCAATCTGAGATCAAGTCCTGGATGGCAAGACAAGATTAGAAGACTGAGAACATTTAAAAATGGATGTCAAAGCAAGAACAATATTCATATGAGATCACTCACCTTCTGAAGATGCTTCTTTCCAAACAACCCTAGATTTATGTTTTCTGTATCTGATGTTTGTGCACTTGTACTTGAATTTCTTATCTGATGTTTTGTCTGCTCTGTCTGAGTACTTATTTGAATGAATGAATGAATCTAATGTTTTCTCTACATGAATGTATCTTTTATCTTTGTTTCCTTTTATTTGTCTTTAACATTTTCTTTTTGATTATGACAAAAAGGGGGAGAAAATGAAAGTATGATTGTTTAAATAAACTTTACCTGAATGGAATTCAGACATATCAAATTACAACTAGCGTCAATTTTTAGTATTTCAGAACTAATGATAAATCTGACAAAATTCTTTAAAGTAACTCTGAGATCCCCATATCAAGTTTAAACCAATCAGGCTCTGATTCTGAAACGTTCATCCAAGTCAAGCTCTATTTTTTTGGAGCAATCAGACTCTGATTCTGAAAAGAATACTCATGCAAAAAGGGAAGTTTCTATTCTTTCTAAGTATTCAATTCAGGGGGAGTTATAATTATCTCTTTATTGAACAAAATTTCTTATGTTTTTGTCATCATCAAAAAGGGGGAGATTGTTAGAACACAGATTGGTTCTTAGTTATATCTCTATGTTTTGATGATAACACTTACGAAATTTTGTATTAAGAAATTATATACTCTAAATTTGTTCAAGTATTTTTGCTGCAGATATTAAATTTAATATTCTTCTGAAACCAAAAATGGATCTGAACATTGAACTATGCAAGGCTCTGAAGCGTCAAAAGCATCTCTTAGAAGACTCTGAACGCTGCCTACAGAAGACTTTGAGCGCTGCCTACAGAAGGATCTAAAGTAGAAGCTACAGAAGCATTTGAAGCATAGATTGAAGACTTTGTATGAAGAGTTTCAAGCATTGTTTATCAGAAGACTCTAATAGTATTATTCGCTGCAAGTACTGAGGATCTGATCTCCAAACTCTGCTATGATTAATTACACGCTGAAGCACACTTGCTGCAATGCTCTGATACAACAAACTCTAAAGACATCAAGACTCTGATCACTCAAGGCTCTAATGTTAATTGTTGTGAATTAGAAACTTGTTGAAGAAGATTATTTGAAGATATATCTGTTGGTTATGCCAAACGACTCTTTCCTCTTTTATGCTAGACACAAGAACTCAGGCAAAAAGGTCAAGTGATGTGAAGACAAAAAGGTTACAGCTACTTTGCAGACACGGTCTTCAAGCTTGCAAACGTCTTGGACTTCTGTGCCTATAAAAGCAAGACTTCAACATCTTTCTCTATTTGACGAATTATTGAACAATTCTTTTGAAAACTCTCACAAAGCTCTCATACAAATTATTATTCTTTGCTAAATAGTTTTCATAAGTTCTTAAACTTAAGTGTAAATCACATTTGTGATACAGCTTACTTAAAAGCATTCAAACACTTGTTTAGTTTTTACATTTGATTGTAAAAGTTCCTTGAGAAGACCAAGTTGTGATCAATAGTTCTTGAGAAGACTAAGAACAGTTGTTCTTAGTGGTTGCTATTGTAATCAGTTTGATTAATAATGGATTAATTCCTTGTAGAGAAAGGTAAATCACTGTTGATAGGGTGGACTGGATTAGTTGAGTTCAACGAACCAGGATAAAAATTATTGTATTTTTATTGCCATAATATTTTCTATATACTTATTCAACCCCCCCCCCCCCCCCCCCCCCTTCTAAGTATTTTCTCACCTTCACCAATAACCAGCTTAAATAATATATTTCAAAAATACACCTAAAAATAATGAAGGGTCAGTAGTCAAGAAAAATAAAGACGAAACATACCTGATCGTACCTGATCAGAAGGGATCACTGGCTTGCCACACGTCGTTGACTTGTAACTTCCACCGGAGTAGGGAGAAAGAGGGGGTGTACCTACAAGTCACTTCGATGCTTAAGTAAGTAAAGGATCAGAGAGGGAGAACAAATACAAAGGTAGGTGTAGAATAGAATAACTGACCCTCTAGTGAAAGAGGGTATTTATAGAGAGACCCTAGTGCAGGGCCAACGGTTACTTGCATAAGGCCAGACTGCCATGCCCAAACCAACTAACTACTAGGGATTACATGGTGTAGTGAAGGCCAGCACGTGGTCTTAGCCCTAGATCAAATGCCCTGTGATCTTCGGAAGGTAGGATGACCAGTTCTTTCGGAGGCGGGTAGTTGCTTGATGAAGTGTCCCCGCGTGACGGAGCACGCGGAGAATGTGGGGAAAATGTGTGAGATACTTTAAAACTTGAAATCATATTCGTAATTAAAAATGAGATGACAATTAGGTGTATATTAATACATATAAATAAATATTTCACATTCAGACCTAGAGTTTTGTTCAGTTTATTTC
Source organism: Lathyrus sativus (assembly GCA_963859935.3). Taxonomy (NCBI): domain Eukaryota; kingdom Viridiplantae; phylum Streptophyta; class Magnoliopsida; order Fabales; family Fabaceae; genus Lathyrus; species Lathyrus sativus. The sequence goes on from CAWUDS030002474.1 coordinate 19,055, forward strand.
AAATGATGACATCATAAGTTACACAGCTAACTTTATTTTAGCATTCAAACTCGACACTTGTGTTCATTATGATGCAGGGACACACAAGTCTCGCATAGACATATGACTCACAAACATTTTTTTAAACAAGTGACTTCACACACCGAAATGGGAAATGGCGTAAATGTTTAATATTACTAAAAATGTCTCAAGTTTGAATATATACCCTTTTGTAATGAAAACTATAGGGTTTCTTACCAAAGCGGTTGATATAAATCATTCATTTGTTTATTAAATTTTCAAATCTTGTTCTTATTTTTAGTAGGTCGTCTTATAATTTCATGTAGTATGGGCGTAACGGTTCTTTCTGACATCTGTTGTGAGTAGACTACTGAGTGCAATGCTTGTGATGTAACACCCTTGATATATTGTTTGAACACTGGTCAAAACGTACAGGTGTGCACGTTGCCCCTACACAGTTTATAACAAATAATGGTGGTTATGGATTGCCCACGACAGCGAGAAGCCATGTAGGGTGGTGTTTATGGTGATTTAGAGGGCATGCTCACGTGGGGTGAGAGCTTTGTATATGAGTGGGGTGTTTAGTTATATGTGTATGAGTTTGGATCTATTATTTCTCTAGTTGGGGGTAGATGTATTTATAGAGGCTTTGGGCCTAGGGCTTCCTAAGGAAAGGTCACCCCCACCTGGTCAAAGGTGGACCGTTGATTCCATATTTCCCAGGGTACGTGAGTTAGTTACTGATGTTGACATCTTTCTATCCAATAAACATCTTATTTTTCATTTCCTATGAATGGGTAATAAAGAATTATTGGGGGAGGGACGGTTCAACCCTGAGGGTGACATATGATCGCTCCTTTCTTGTAGAGCAACTTATGGTCATCGCCCTAGTCAAGTGTTTTACAAATATGACACTACTCAATCCCTTAACCATGATACTTTGGATAGAGGATGAAGTGATTTTAGACCATGGGGCGTACGATTATCCTAAGGTCCTAAATTTTTAGATGATACGTGTGATATGTTATGCCAAATAGGCTCGTAAATATTTTTTTTAAAGAGAAGTTAAATTTTTTGGTCCTGTAAGAAGAAACTCTATGTTTCTTGAGAGTTTAATTATCCTAGAAAATCTAAGCCCTTTAGGCGTAGTCCTATGTTATCTGGATGATGAAACTATATGTTCCTCAAGCAAGGCGTTGGACCTCTCAGGATGAACATCAATAGAGCCCCCACACAAGACTTATGACTAAGTCTCTTAGGATAAAATTTTGTAACACTTCTTGGCCACACACCTGATGCCTCACTTCCTTTGCACTACTCCAATAAGATACCATACACTTGGTGCACAAGTATCATACTTACAATTATAGGAGGAATCATCTCTCAGATTCTCTATGAACCTTACTGAGCTCTTCCACTCATCACTCTACACAGCACTATTTTAATAAGAATGGAGAAGTATAAGGTTTTATACACAAGAATATGAAAGACATGTACGATATTCTTTATGAAACATATTAACGTTAATTGGAGATCTAAATAAGTGTTTTAAAATATAGTCATGGTAAATCAATCTTTTTATTTTATTTCCCTTTTCTTTCCTTTTTCCTTTGTTCTTTTGTTTGATATGGTAGATTTTTGGTTATTAAAAATACTTTAAATAGTTTTTCTAATATTAAATTTCATAATTTTATACAAATAAGGATAATTTTTATATAAAAAGTAGGAAATTATAACACATAGAAGAAAACTTAAATGATTAAGAAATGAAATATTTGATTGACAGAAAACTTGAGATTTTCTTTTAAGTGTTCTTCAATGTTGCTTTGATAAATTGATAACATTTAACTATTATATTTTTATGCCTAATTACAATTATACAATTATCATGTTTTGAAGATTCTTAGAAAATAAACAAAGAAGCATATAAAATGAAAAAAACACGAAATTCATATATTTATGAATAAAATTATAATTTACTAAAATTATGAATTATCTTAAAATAATTATAGTATTTTCTCATTGAACGAAAAAAATATGTATGAATATATTATAATAAAACAAATGCAACACATAAGTTCTTTAAATATTAAAATCCTATCAGAGCTTGGTTTCAATATAAGGAGCTGCGCCACTCTGATTCACATTTATTTTTTAATTTTTATATCATAATTATATTACGCATTGGTAACATTAAAAAATAAATTTAATTTAGTTAAGAATTTATCTCATCATAACAATGAGTAATAAACTCTTTATTATATTGGCACATTTATGCTTGCTGAACATCACACAAGTGCTAGAATAACCAACAACCAGTTTAAACAATATATTTCACAAATACACCTAAAAATAATGAAGGGTAAGTAGTCAATAAAGATAAAGACGAAACATACCTATATAAGAATATCATCATAAGTATTTGTAGTTTTTTTATAATGACATAGATAGACGCGTCTCATATATCAAGATATTAAATAATTTATACATTTAATTTCTAGATATACATTTAAACTTGAAATCATATTCGTAATTAAAAACGAGATGACAACTAGGTGCATATTAATACATATAAATAAATATTCAACATTCTGACCTAGTGTTTTGTTCAGTTTATTTCAAATGATGACATCATAAGTTACACAACTAACTTTATTTTAGCATTCAAACACGATATTTGTATTCATTATGGTGCAGGGACACACAAGTCTCGCATAGACATATGACTCATAAACATTTTGTTAAACAAGTGACTTTACACACTCAAATGGGAAATGGCGTATATGTTTAATATTACTAAAATATCTCGAGTTTGAATATATACCCCTTTGTAATGAAAACTATAGGGTTTCTTACCAAAGCAGTTGATATAAGTCATTCATTTATTTATTAAATTTTCAAATCTTATTCTTATTTTTAGTAGGTCGTCTTGTAATTTCATGTAGTATGGGCGTAACGGTTCTTTCTGACATTTGTTGTGAGTAGACTACTAAGTGCAATGCTTGTGATGTAGTACCCTTGATATATTGTTTGAGTATTGGTTAAAAAGTACAGGTGTGCACATTGCCCTTGCAAGGTTTATAACAAATAATGGTGGTTATGGATTGCCCACGACAGCGATAAGCCATGTAAGGTGGTTGTCATACCACAAATTTGTCCTACTTGTATATTTTTTATCTACGCATCCACTCATCCATTATTATTCAGAAAATAAAAATTATACGCTCATCCTTTTTTTGTAGTTCAATTCAAAGTTGATGCAAAAGCTTATTTGGGGTCATCAAGGGAAGTTGGGTGTTCTTTATTGATTAAAGTTCATATAGTCTTGACCTATTTTTGTTATTCAAACAGTATTTTATTTCAAGGTCAAGGCGTAGGTGCAGTTGTGTCAAATAATGTGTACTTAAGGATTAGGTTAAGGTTTTTTTATGTGTCGATTCAAGTCATATATGTAATCAAAGTTCATCAGTACTACAGGGCAATTTCTTTGTTCAAAATTCTTATACGTCAAAAGGTCCAGATTACGTCATGATTCACTCAAAGGTTGTTGAGGTTTGGTCTTTATCGCAATTGTGGATTTAACTTGAGTACGACGTTAGTTCAAACTCCTTCAGAGTGCATTTGTGGTTCTTTTGAGTTAAAGCTCATTATCCGCGGTTCAAGTTGCATTCACTTTCAATTTTTTCTTCAACATTCAATTTCCTAAAATAGTTTCAAATTCCGTTTTTATTCAGCTTAAGAAATTCTAAAAATTGTTATCATGTCCAAAACTCACTCAAAGTCCTACACAAAAAGAAGGAGCCCGTTAACTTTTGACTCATTTGTATAATATTGCTAAAAATAAAGAAGTCTATATATAATTCCCAAGCCCATTGCTCTAAAGTCCACATATAACAAAATGATTTTTTTATAAGGGGGTCCATACGGCCCATCCCTTTATCAGAATCATGTAGCAACCCATTAGATTCACACACTTTACATGGGTCTCCCAATTATGGTTCAATTTGCTTCAATTCATCAATACCAACTAGCATCCAGTGCTAGCCAAAACAACGTGACCTCCACACTGCAAATCCTCACCATTCACATAATTTGTACCCTGCAAAAAAAAAACACAACAACATTGTTCAACAAATGGATTTGCTACAACCATGTTTAGCTATTACAACCTTGCCCATGAGTTTACTTGCCAAAGTCTCTTTCCATAGTCCCACAGAATTTGTGCGACATGGACTCAGTCACAAAAACCGTTGTATTTCCTGCAAAATACATACGCACTTAATTCACATGCTTAACCTGCGGATACGACAAAGCGAAAAAGACAGAAACAATTGACAAATTTGCAAAGACGCACAACCGTATGCAAATCTTGCGAGGCAACCCAACTGACAATTTTCTTTTCAAAGTTATCCCACAAATCCCCTTTCTCCTTCTATAAAAACAGACGGTTCTCATGAACAAGGGGGACTGTACCATTTTCCATCTTCAAAAAGAAACAACGCCCATTTTCCTGCAAAACGACTTCTGTCTTAAGTTACAGAACATTCACAAATAAGTTTCAACAACAAATAAATCTCCCATTCAACCTCAACCCCACCTTCATCTACTAACCAAAACTTTCCCCCATTAATCTTTCCCCTTCAACCTTATCCACCCCAAAACCGAACAAACAACCCAAATCATCATCTTCCACAACAGCAACCTTCGACCTTAATCAACCCGAAACACTCAACTCACCTTCGTTAGCCTACAAACCATAACCACACTTAAACCCATTCAAATCCCAAATAACCAGAAATCATTACCCTTCAAAAGTCAAATCAGAAACAGATCTGGAAGGAGTAGAAGGAGAAGAAATTTGAGACGAACATTTAACCCAAAATGAACCTGGATCGGAAGAAAACAGGGCGATAGATTGAGAGTGAGAGCACTGAAGCACCAAGGTGGGAAAGTCGTGCGTCTTCGTTCTTGATTTCCTTCAGCGTGTTGTAAACTGAGACAAACCTAGAACAATTTTGGATCTGAAAAATGGGGAGAGAAGTCGCGAGAAGTTTTGAGCGAATCGACAAACCAATCTTGTTTTATTTGTGACTTTCGGCGTGTTTTTTCTTGAAATGGTATGGCTTTTGTTCAGAATGTCCTTCCTGCTTTGAATTTTTTCTGCATTTTTGGTTGGTTTTATTACATGTTAAAGGAAATGGTTGGTTTGACTAAAGACACGATGCACCCCATCAGTTTTGGTGATGATATCGGCCACCCTTTTGTAGTTTTGGGCCTGACGAGGCCCGTGCTGTTTTTTTGGTGATTCTGTTGTTTTTGGGGTCATCATAAAGGTGATGATAGGCTTGAAGCCCACATGACTCACACACCTTATATGTCATGCTACACCCCCTCCTTTTTTGATTTTGTGATTTTCTTAATTTTTGTCAAGTTTTTAAAATTATTTTATTTTCATTTAATTTTTAATTAAGTTTTGTGAGGAATTTTGAATTTAGATTTATTTTATTTTTGTTTTAGGTCGATGAAGAGACCTCAAAGTTGTTGTTCGTCAAATTATTGATGAATGATAACAAATCCGAGACCAAAACCTTCTTTTCACCTTTTCATTTCCGATTTTTATTCATTTTATCATTTTTTTGGTCGGTGAAGAAACCTCAAAGTTGTTGTTCGTCAAATTATTGATGAATGATAACAAATCCGAGACCAAAACCTTCTTTTCACCTTTTCATTTCCAATCTTATTTATTTTTATTGTTTTCAGTCAATGACGAAATTCCAAGAATTATTATCGGTCAAATTATTGATAGATAATGATTTATCCGAGACCACCTTCTTTTCTCTTTCAATTTCTTCTTCATTTTCGATCTTATTTATTTTTTTGATCTATGAAGTCTTTCGATTTGTAAACGTCGATTTATTGAAGTCGATAACCTTTACAATGTCAAATTTATGGAAAATGATCATTTGAGTCATTTTCTTTACTTTGGGATCGTGATAGGCTATCTTCGATTAATCGATACGAGTTTATGATTAAGACAAGATCCCACCTTTCTTTTGTCTGTGCGACACGATTAAATCGGAGAATGATCCTCAATATCATTTCTCTATCTTATTTTTAGCACGGATATTAATTCACGCGATCTCCTATAGTCCGACTTTCATCATAAGTCAAGCTACGACAGTTTAGCATTACATTTCGTCCCGATTCATTTCATAACAAACTAACCACTAACTTTACTTTCTGTCAAATATACATCTGTTTTACTTTCTGTTAAATATCAACTGCTTTAAATTCAGTCATTATATCTTGTTCATATTATTATGGATATTATCTTGATTATATTGTTATATTATCTTGTCATATTATTCATAATTATCATATTCCTATTCATTTTGTTCATCTTATTCACCCATATTCGAAAACACCTAATAAATGATCAAAACGCTAAAAGCCTGAATTGGTGGACTGTTGGATCATTGAATATTTTTAGGAACCCTAGCATGGAGTTGTGCCCGACTTGTTCTCAAGGCTTAATTTAGTACACATTGCACACACACGGCTTTCTCTTGGGCTACTTCACAATGAAACCCTTTATTTCGTGCAATCCCGTGTAAATTGCATGTACCCTTTTCCCATTCCGATGTATGTTTTGTATTTCTTTAATTATTGGTTTATCTTCTAGGAGCACCCATAGGGACTAGCATAGATCAAACCGTTTTCGAACTAATTCTCGATTTGTCATCGAGCCATTTTCAAACACCCCTCGTGAGTCGAGTGCTCGTCCGTATTCACCATCAACCTATTGCACACACTTCATCGTGGTTTCGATATTGGGAGCACCCTCAGGGACTAGTATCGTTTCTCACAACTTAACCCTTGATTGGTCATCAAGCCGGTTCCATTTTCAATCCAAACCCTCGACTCGTCGTCAAACCATTTCTCAACCCACTTCCATTCCACCATGTTTTGCACGCGAATATAAGTCAAACCCTTGATCCAACATCAAACGGATTTTCACAATCAACTATCAATCAATTAACAATCATCTAACTCATTTTTAAGATTTAAAGAGAGGGATTGAGCCTTTGATCTCTCTTTCAGTTGCTTGGATGCAAGTTATCTTATTCGTGTGTAAGCAATTGACGCCTCCAAATAACATTAACAACTCGACAACGTTCAACCATCGTCCTAACCAGTCATTATTCAAACACCATTCAATCACAGTTTCTTTTCAAGATGAAAAAGAGAGATAGTCAAGTCTTTGACTCGCTTTCCCGATTACTTAGGCCCGATGAGCCTTTCTTACGCTTCGAGTAATCATCGTCTGATCCCAACCTCACCTTTCAAACACAAATTCTTTAAAGATGAAAAAGAGAGATAGTCAAGTCTTTGACTTTTTCTCCCGATTACTTGGGCCCGAGGAGCCTTTCTTACGCTTTAAGTAATCGTCATTCGTTCCCACTCCAAACCAAATTCAACCTCCTCTTTTCGTGGTCGTTACCACGACCTACAACTGCTCTTATTCTTCATTCTTGTCTGAATGTAAGATACGTAGGCACTGAAGGTGAGAAAAACACTTAGAGGGGGGGGGGGGGGGTTGATTAAGAGTTTTAAATAATATGGCAGTAAAAATAAGTCAAGATTTTTATCCTGGTTCGTTGAACTCAACTACTGCAGTCCACCTTATCAAAGATGATTTGCCTTTCTCCACAAGGACTTAATCCACTATTAATCAACTGATTACAATAGCAAGCACTAAGAACAACTGTCTTAGTCTTCTCAAGAACTACTAACCACACCTTGGTCTTCTCAAGGAACTTCTTACAAATTAATGTAAACTAAACAAGTGTTTAAATGCTTCTAATAAGCTGTATCACAACTGTGATATTTACACTTAAGATTAAGTACAAATAAAACTATACAGTTTTATGAAAGAACAAATGTATAAGGGCTTTGAGAGATTTTCACTTTGATGCTTCAAGCGTGTGTATCAATGTTTTTTTTCTTTCTGATTGAGCAACTTCTAAATGTTGTAGAAGTTCTCCTTTTATAGCTTTTTCCAAGTGCTTTAAATAATGTGCAGCTGAGTATTATATTGAAATATAAGACTTTTCATCACCAAAAGGTATGGGCAGAGACATGCTTCTTGCAGGAAAAGTATGGTTGTAGAAGCTTTGGGATTAGCACCACGTCTCTTCATTGGACAAAATAGCCGTTGGTTACTTTGGAAGTAGCACCACGTCCAATCAAGTTTACAGCTTCTTGAACAAGCTTCCTTCAGGATGAAGTCTTCATGATCTGCACTTCAGAACTTATAACATGCATAAAAGGAATCAAATACTTGAGATGATTAGAGCTAAATGTTTGAGATGATCAGAGCTTTGATAGATGATCAGAACTTGATATATCAGAGTCTCAATCTTGATCAGAGTCTTCATCAGAGTATGCAACAATATGTGCTTGAGCGTGAATATTATTTGATTAGAGTTTGATTATCAGAGCCTATGTTCTTGTAGTGAAATGAACTTCAGAGTCTGATTTGATCAAAGCTTTCAACTCTTTATACAATTCTTTTAGAAACGCTTCAGATCATTCTGCAGCTTCTGCTTCAGATTTTTCTGGAAGCGCTTCAGAGTCTTCTGATTGTCTTGCATCTGATGCTTCAGAGCCTTGCGTAGTTGCTTGTACTTATGTATTTTGCTTCTTTAAGAGTATTCAATTTAATACCTGAAACAATAATACTTAAACAAATTTAGAGTATATATTTTCTTAATACAAAATTCCATAAGAGTTATCATCAAAACATAGAGATATAAGAAACACTAATCTGTGTTCTAACAATCTCCCCCTTTTTGATGATGACAAAACATAGGAAATTTTGTTCAATAAAGAGAATAAAATATATAACTCCCCCTGAGATTAAGAATCTCCCCCTAAAATGAATACTCTAATAGAAGAGAACACTTCCCTTTTTGCTTGAGTATATTTTAGAACCTGGTAGGAATCCTTGTTAAAATAAAGAATTAGAGCTTGGATGCTTTTCAGAATCAGAGCCTGATGAATTCTTTCAAATAAAGAGTCTGGTTTATCTTCCAGAATCAGAGTCAAATTTGTTTCAAGGATCAGAGCCTGGTTGGATAATTCTCAGTGTAACTTCAAAGAATTTTTGTCAGATGAAACAATAAAATTTGAAAGTCTTAAAATTCAATGTTAGTTAATACTATGTATGAATTTCATTTTAGTATTGCTTATGGATTGAACAATCAGATTCTTTTTCTCCCATTTTTTGTCATAATCAAAAAGAGTTTAAAAGACAAAAAAGATAACAGAAGAAAATAAAATAAAACACATAAATGAAAAACAGAACAACCAAATTCATTCAAATAAGAAGTTCAGACAACAGATGATTGGAAACAAATAACAGAAAACAAGTGCAAACATAAGTGCAAAAACATGGAAAAGAAAACTAGGGCTGACGAGATGCAATCAGGGTCAGAAGATCAGTAATCTTTGCAGTAGACTCTTCTTGCTTAGCCATCCAAGTTTAGATCTCCTCAGTAGTCTATTCTTGTTTTACCATCCATGATCTGATTTCTTTAACTTCTTGGACAACATCTAGAGTCTCAGTCTTCATCTCAGATGCAGAGGGTGCAGAAGCAAATGCAGTTGCCTTAGGATGATCAATCTCCATGTCAGATGCAGCCTGAGGACTAGAAGCAGATGATTGTTCCACAATCATCAAATCATCTTGATTGGGAACCAGAGGCTCTGCAGGAGTATCTTCTATCATTGGAGCAGTATCTTCAGATGAAGAGTCTCCAGCAGGAGCATCTTCCAGAAGTAGCACTGGTGTTCTGGGAATGCTCAACAGAGTCTGTCTGACCATTTCAGCAAACTTTGCCTTTGTATCATCAGCGCAAACTGCTCTGAGATTAGAGGCAACAGTGTTGAACCTTGAGATGAATCTGTTCCAAGAAGCTTCAGATTCAGCAGGATCCATACTAAACAGACACTCTTCTTGTACAAAAGCAATCCCCATACGCATTTCCTTCTTGAAATTCTTAAACAAAGTATAAACATCTAATCTGGGTTTGGGTACAAATAGTCTTCTAGGGTGACTTTTTGTGAAGGTTCAGGGCTTGTTTGAGTTTGTTTAGGAGGTGTTTGATCAGATGGTTGTGGTATGGTGAGATGAGGTGTAGTGGGTGTTGAGGTATCAACATCAGATGGTGTTGATGTAACAACATCAGATGAAGATGGTAGAAGGTCTGTGAAGTTAAATTTGGAGCGAAGATCAAGCTGATGATGGTGTAGTTCAGAAGCAGGTAGGTCAGATGGTAGTGGTTTATAAGGGTCAGGAATTTGTAAACAAGATGGTGAGTGAACTTCAGATTCATCAGAATCAGATGATTCAGTTGAATGACATGAAGTGGAAGATAAGACAAACATGGTTGCAATGGGTTGCACATCCAGAATGTCTTCAGATGGTTGTGGGATAGAAGGTTCAGGATCAGGGATGATTGGTTCTTCTGGTGGTTAAGTAGAAGAGGGTGGTTCAGATTGTATGTGTTGTTGTGGTTCAGATGATGTTTGTTGAGGGGGTTGTTGTTCAGATGATTTTTGTTGAGGGGGTTCAGATGTATGATATCCAGATGTATGAGGAGGAGATAATGAAGGTGAAGGTGGGGGTGAATGGACAGATGGTTGTGGATCATATGTTAATACCTGTTTAATCGTTTCTCTTATTTCCTCCAAGCTAGCTTCTGGAGGATTTGCCTTCAGCTTCTTGACCTCCTGAGGCTTGACAGCAGCATCAGAGGCTTTCCTCTTAGGCTGTGCAACAGACCCTTCCTCAGCTTTCCTCTTCTTGCGCCTTTCTCCCAGAAGATTTGGCAACACTTCTCCTTCCTTCTGTACAATGTTGACAGGTAGAGGAATACCATCTCTCAAACATTTAGAAATGAATGACATAATGATTTCTCTAGGTTCATCTGCACTGAACATGGGAAAATATGCTATAGGAATCCTCCTTCTGCTAACTTCTTCAGAGTCAATCTTCTTAGGTTGGCCAGCAAGCTCTGAGATGACCTTCATCCTTTTCAGAGTATTCCCATTAATGACAGATCCTATAATGTAAGACAGATCATTTGTCAACCCAACATCAGTCAGATGCTTAACAAGACAATTCTCTGTCAGAATGTCTGATATCAGCCTTCCCATAAGGATCCAATTTCTGATCTTTCCAGCCTTAGCTCTTACTTCTTCTCTTGTTTCTTTTATGTGATTCAGAAGATGACTGAACAGAAGATAAGGCAGATCCACCTTCTTGCCTTTACTCATACAAAACATGAAGTACAGTTGTTCTGTCTTGACATAATCTGGAGAGTTTGAAGATTTTCTATGAAAAATAGAGCTCATGAAAATCATAGCCTAGATTCTGTAAACAGGCTTCAGATCTCTGACTTTGTTGGTTGGTTCCCCAGAAACACAGACCTCTTAAAAAACATCAGCCAAGTCCACACGAGTAGTTGCCAAACTTGTGATTCCATCAGTTTCTTTATACTCAATCAGCTGTCTGATTAACTTCTCAGTAATAACAATCTCCTTTCCGAGAACAGAAGAGTGAATGAACTTAGGGCAAACTTGGGCGTGAAACCAGAACTCTTTCACCAATGCTGGATAAACAGGACCCATCAACCTATCAATGTACTTTGCCCAGTTTTGAGTTTTAATGGTTGGTTGAGATCAAAACCATTTTCTTCAATGGAAGCAAAATCCACAAAATTTTCACACAGAACCTCAAGATTCTTTGTTGGAGTGAGAAGAGTTCTCACTGGTACCTTGTACACATTAGCATTTGGAGATGACACAGCAGGAGTAGAGGATTGCATCTGAGCAGATGTTGAAGATGATGACGCCATTGATGTTCTGGAGATACGTCTAGGTTTACGTGAGGATTTGGGTTTTGAAAAGAGATGGAAGCAATGAAGAAGACAGAAATGCATATGAGAAAATGTGATAGATAGTGTAAAGTGTGAAATGTGAAGTGTTGTGAGAATATATATATAGAACAATTTAGGGCAAGCAATGGACACATAAAATCTCACGCGTACACTAAGCAATTAATGAAGTGAAAATAATCATATCAAGCAATTAATGCAAAGAATAAAATCATTTCAAGCATTTATGGTTCTGACAGATGGGGGGGAAATCAAGAGATTTAGATTTTCAAAGCAATACCTCAAACGTCAATTCAGTATGGTGCACTCTATCTTTCCAGATTCTGAGATACACGTGTTTGCTTGCATGTGCCTCTGAAACTTCTTGAGAAATGAAACGTTAGCCAATGCTCAGATCCTCTGAGCCTTGTTAGTTCATATTTACACACAAATAAATAAACACAGAATTGAAATGAAGAAATACTTCAGAGTTTAGACATTTATCATCTGAGTAAAAATTTCATCTGATGAATATTTTATTCTGGACAGAAGTCCATACTTATATTTTTCAGAATAAATTTAAATCTATCTTCAACAAGGGGTTTTGTAAAGATATCAACCCACTGATGATCTGTATCCACAAAGTTTAAATTAATAATTCCCTTCTGAACATAGTCTTTGATGAAATGATGTTTAATCTCTATATGCTTAGCTTTATAGTGTAAAATAGGGTTTTTAGATAAGCATATAGCAGAAGTATTATCATAGAAGATAGAAATGTTACTCTCAAAAATCTGATAATCTTCCAGCTGACTTTTCATCCAGAGCATCTGGGTGCTACAACTAGCAGCAGGAATATATTCTGCCTCTGTTGTTGAAAGTGCAATTGTAGGTTGCTTCTTGATGAACCATGAGATCAGATGACTTCCAAGAAACTGACAGCTTCCAGAAGTACTTTCTGTCCCCAGCATAGTCAGCATCACAGAATCCAACTAATTTATAATCATCAGATCTTCTGTAACACAGACCCACGTTAGTAGTACCTTTCAAATACCTTAGAATCCTCTTAACAGCTGTTAAGTGAGATTCTCTAGGATCTGATTGGAATCTAGCACACAGACAAACACTGAATAAAATATCAGGTCTTGAAGCAGTTAAATATAAGAGAGATCCAATCATACCTCTGTAAAGTTTTTGATCAACTTTCTTACTTACCTCTTCCTTACCAAGTGTATTTGTAGGATGCATTGGAGTCTTTGCCAATTTGCTTTCATTCAGATTGAACTTCTTCAGAAGCTCTTTGACATATTTAGTCTGGTGAATATATGTGCATTCTAGAGTCTGATTTACTTGGATTCCCAGAAAGAATCTAAGTTCTCCCATCATGCTCATTTCAAATTCAGCCTGCATAGACAAAGCAAACTCCTTTCCCAGCATAATATTGGTAGATCAAAAAATAATATCATCCACATAAATTTGACAAATTAGTAAATCTTTCTTAAATGTTTTACAGAAAAGAGTTGTGTCCACTTTGCCTCTGATAAAATTCTTTTCCAGAAGAAAATTACTTAATCTTTCATACCAAGCTCTGGGAGCTTGTTTCAAACCATAAAGAGATTTTTTGAGTTTGAAAACATGATCTAGAAATTTATCACTTTCAAAACCAAGAGGTTGATGGACATAAACTTCTTCTTCTATAATACCATTTAAGAAGGCACTCTTAACATTCATCTGATATAGAGTGATGTTATGTTGTGCAGCAAATGAAATAAGAAGGCGTATAGATTCTAACCTTGCCACTGGAGCATAAGTCTCAGTGTAATCAATTCCTTCTTGTTGACTGTATCCTTGAGCTACTAGCCTTGCTTTGTTCCTAACAACTTCTCCTTGCTCATTTAGTTTATTTCTGAATACCCACTTTGTTCCAATAATGTTGAAACCTTTTGGTCTTGGAACCAGATCCCAAACATCATTTCTTGTAAATTGATTCAGCTCATCTTGCATTGCAAGTATCCAATCATTATCACTCAAAGCCTCATCCACAGATGTTGGTTCAATAATAGACACCAACCCAAAAAGTGATGTTCCAGATGATCTGATAAACGACCTTGTTCTTATATGGTCGTCTTTCTTTCCAATAATCATTTCTTCTGGGTGAGAAGCTTTGATTCTGGATGATCCTTTAACTGTTGGTTCTTCCGAAATATTCATGTTACTCATCTGAGTAGCCAATGGAGTTGCATCTGGCGTAGCTTCTTCTTGAGCTTTCTCTACCTCTGGTTTCTCAGATTCTGTGAGAATAACTTCTCCATCTGCAGAGTTTTCAAGCTGCTTTGGCTTTTGATTGCCAAGCTTATCATCAAATCTAACATGTATAGATTCCTCCACAATCTGTGTCTCAGTATTGTATACTCTGTAGCCTCTAGAGCATTCAGAATATCCAAGCATGAAACACTTTTGTGCTTTAGAATCAAACTTGTTAAGATTTTCTTTAGTGTTCAGCATAAAACATATACATCCAAAAGGATGGAAATAAGAAATGTTTGGCTTTCTATTCCTCCACAATTCATATGGAGTCTTTTCCAGAAGAGGTCTAACAGACACTCTGTTCTGAATGTAACATGCTGTGTTAATTACTTCTGCCCAAAAATGTTTTGCCATGTTAGTCTCATTGATCATGGTTCTGGCCGTCTCTTGCAATGTTCTATTTTTGCTCTCTACAACTCCATTATGTTGTGGAGTTCTAGGACAGGAGAAATCATGAGCAATGCCATTTTCATTAAAATATTTTTCAAAATGTTTGTTTTCAAATTCACCACCATGATCACTTCTGACTTTAACAATTTTGAAATCTTTTTCAGTTTGGACTTGTTTGCAGAAGTCAAAGAACACAAAATGTGACTCATCCTTGTGCTTTAGGAATTTTACCCATGTCCAACGACTGTAGTCATCAACAATTACCAATCCATACTTCTTGCCTCTGATGGATGCGGTTTTCACTGGTCCAAACAGCTCAATGTGAAGTAACTCTAATGGTTTTGAAGTTGAAACAACATTTTTGGATTTGAAAGATGATTTTGAAAATTTTCCTTTCTGACATGCTTCACAAAGAGCATCTAAGTTGAACTTCAAATTAGGAAGTCCTCTGACCAGATTAAGTTTATTAATCTGAGATATACGTCTCATATTAATATGACCTAATCTTCTGTGCCAGACCCATTGCTCATCATTAACAGACATAAGGCATTTAACATTCTGAACCTTAAGTTCTGAATGACTGATTTTATAAATGTTGTTTTTCCTTTTACCATTAAAGAGGATTGAGCCATCCTTTTGACTAATAGCTTTGCAACACTTTTGATTAAAGATTATGTCATAACCATTGTCACTTAATTGACTTATGGATGATAGATTATGAGCTAATCCTTCAACAAGCAAGACATTAGTTATGGAAGGAAGTTTACCATTGCCAATGGTTCCAGAGCCAATTATCTTGCCCTTATGATTCCCTCCAAACTTGACGTCTCTTCCAGATCTAAGCTCCAGACTTTGGAACATAGACCTTTTTCTCGTTATATGTCGTGAGCATCCAGAGTCCAGGTACCATGACTGGAGTCTTGACTTTGCTGCTAAGGATGTCTGCAACATAGATTATCTTATCCTTAGGTATCCAAATTTTCTTGGGTCCTTTTTGGTTAGTTGCCTTAAAGCTTTTTCTGAACTTC
Organism: Lathyrus sativus; assembly: GCA_963859935.3. Lineage (NCBI taxonomy): Eukaryota > Viridiplantae > Streptophyta > Magnoliopsida > Fabales > Fabaceae > Lathyrus > Lathyrus sativus. The sequence continues at coordinate 34,719 of CAWUDS030002474.1, forward strand.
TATCTTTCAACATAAGACTTGTTCTGATTAGCTTTAGATTTATTAAACACAACTTTGTTCTGATTAGAACTTGTGTGTTTAATATCATTTTAATGACCAAATGTAAACTGAGAATATAAAGGAGGATACTTGATATCCAGTTTATCTACAGGTTTTGGATTTGAATCCTCATAAGAAAAATATTTATATCCAACACCTTTTCTATAGTTTATGCTAATACCATAGATCATTGAAGCCATCTTGCTTATATCTAGGCTTTTAGTTAGAAACTTCCTGAAGCTATAGTCATACTCTTGTAAAATATTTTTAGAGCATGGTTCAGACTTTGGATCAGAGTTTAGTTGAGCAGATTCTAAATTATTTTTCAATTGAAGATTTTCAGCTTTTAGCTCAGCTATTTCTGATTCAAACTTGTTACTCTCAAATTCAACATGCTTTAGAAGCTTTTTGTATTTGAGTTTAACTTTGCTATAGTTTTCAAGAATATCAGATAGACTTTCAACAAGTTCTTGTCTAGAAAGTTCAACAAATACCTCCTCAGAATCAGATTTTGATTCTGATCCAGATGATTCAGCATTGTCTTCTATGTCAGCCATGAATGCTACATTAGCACATTCTTCTTCTGACTCTGATGACAAATCAGATGCATCTGAGTCATCCCAGGTAGCCATCAGAACTTTCTTTATGTGATCTGACTTTCTCTTTGGCTTCTCCTTCTGAAGCTTTGGGCATTCACTCTTGTAGTGCCCAGGTTCTTTGCATTCATAGCAAACAACCTCTCTTTTTCCATATTGTCTGTGTCCAGAGGATTTTCCAGATCTTCTATATCCAGAGGGTTCTCCAGATCTTTTGTGTCCAAAATATTCTTTGTGTTGATCTGGTTTCCTGAAGTTCTTGAACTTCCTTTGCTTATTCTTCCAGAGTTTGTTGATTCTTCTGGATAACAAGGATAGTTCTTCTTCATCTTCAGAAGAAGACTCTTCAGAGCTTTCTTCTATTACCTGTAATGCTTTAACAGATTTATTAGATTTTAAAGCAATTGACTTACCTTTCTTTAGAGGCTCATCTTCCTCTAGTTCAATCTCATGACTCCTTAGAGAACTGATTAGTTCCTCCAGCATAATCTTGTTCAGATCCTTTGCCAGCTTCAGAGCTGTGACCATGGGTTTCCATCTGATTGGCAAGCTTCTGATTATTTTCTTGACATGATCTGCTGTAGAGTAACCCTTGTCCAGAACCTTTAAGCCAGCAGTGAGAATCTGGAATCTGGAAAACACGGCTTCAATAGATTCAGATTCTTCCATTTTGAAAGCTTCATACTTCTGGATCAGCGCCAGAGCCTTGGTTTCTTTAACTTGAGAGTTCCCTTCATGAGTCATCTTCAGAGATTCAAATATATCAAAGGCAGTTTCTCTGTTGGTTATTTTCTCATACTCAGTATGAGATATATCATTTAGCAAGATCGTTCTAGCCTTGTGGTGATTTCTGAATTCCTTCTTTTGCGCCTCAGTCATTGATTTTCTATCAATTTTCTTGCCATCCCCATCAGTGGGATGAACATATCCATCAATAAATAAGTCCCAAAGATCAGCATCAAATCCTAGAAAGAAACTTTCTAGTCTATCTTTCTAATAGTCAAATTTCTCTCCATCAAACATGGGAGGTTTTGTGCTGACTCTTTCTTCATATTTGTTGTTGCTGGATGTTGAAGCTTCAGCAACCATAATGTATATCAACCAAGAATATCAAGAGTTTTTCCCACTGGATCTTTTCTGGTCACGGTTAAGTGATAGCACAAATAGAACCGGAGCTCTGATGCCAACTGAAGGTGAGAAAAACACTTAGAAGGGGGGTGGGGGTTGAATAAGAGTTTTAAATAATATGGCAATAAAAACAAGTCAAGATTTTTATCCTGGTTCGTTGAACTCAACTACTCCAGTCCACCTTATCAAAGATGATTTGCCTTTCTCCACAAGGACTTAATCCACTATTAATCAACTGATTACAATAGCAAGCACTAAGAACAACTGTCTTAGTCTTCTCAAGAACTACTGACCACACCTTGGTCTTCTCAAGGAACTTCTTACAAATTAATGTAAACTAAACAAGTGTTTAAATGCTTCTAATAAGCTGTATCACAACTGTGATATTTACACTTAAGATTAAGTACAAATAAAACTATACAGTTTTATGAAAGAACAAATGTATAAGGGTTTTGAGAGATTTTTACTTTGATGCTTCAAGCGTGTGTATCAATGTTTTTTCTTTCTGATTGAGCAACTTCTAAATGTTGTAGAAGTTCTCCTTTTATAGTTTTTTCCAAGTGCTTTGAATAATGTACAGCTGAGTATTATATTGAAATATAAGACTTTTCATCACCAAAAGGTATGGGCAGAGACATGCTTCTTGCAGGAAAAGTATGGATGTAGAAGCTTTGGGATTAGCACCACGTCTCTTCATTGGACAAAATAGTCGTTAGTTACTTTGGAAGTAGCACCACGTCCAATCAAGTTTACAGCTTCTTCAACAAGCTTCCTTCAGGATGAAGTCTTCATAATCTGCACTTCAAAACTTGTAACATGCTTAAAAGGAATCAAATACTTGAGATGATCAGAGCTAAATGTTTGAGATGATCAGAGCTTTGATAGATGATCAGAACTTGATATATCAGAGTCTCAATCTTGATCAGAGTCTTCATCAGAGTATGCAACAATATGTGCTTGAGTGTGAATATTATTTGATTAGAGTCTAATTATCAGAGCCTCTGTTCTTGCAGTGAAATGAACTTCAGAGTCTGATTTGATCAAAGCTTTCAACTCTTTATACAATTCTTTCAGAAACACTTCAGATCATTCTGCAGCTTCTGCTTCAGATTTTTCTGGCAGCGCTTCAGAGTCTTCTGATTGTCTTGCATCTGATGCTTCAGAGCCTTGCGTAGTTGCTTGTACTTATGTATTTTGCTTCTTTAAGAGTATTCAATTTAATACCTGAAACAATAATAGTTGAACAAATTTAGAGTATATATTTTCTTAATACAAAATTCCATAAGAGTTATCATCACAACATAGAGATATAAGAAACACCAATCTGTGTTCTAACAGGCACAAGATTGCGATGATCTTGGCAAGCACACTTCTATCTTCCTCCGTTATTCCGTCCACACTTCTATATTTCTCCACAATCCCCTCCATCTTCCGTTTCCCGTAGTCAAACTATGATGCTCTGATTTCTCATTCTCATCTGAATGAGCATACGTAGGCACAAGGGCCCCAATCCTTGGCGAGCACCCTATCCTATAACCATCCCGTTTCCCCTTATCATTATTGTATCGTTTCGTATTTAGTATTGAGAAGAGAACAACTAATATTAGTTAACGTTCATCACAATTCGAATTTAGAGGTTCCTGTTGAGTACAACGGACGTGAGGGGTGCTAATACCTTCCCCTTGCGTAACCGACACCTAAACCCGGAACATCGGGTTGCGACTACCGTGTTCTTTTTTCGTTTTAAGAGGTTTTCTCGATATTTTCCTTCCCCGTTTATCCGGGATAAATAAAGTTCAGTGGCGACTCTGTCGAACCACATTTCCACGCATTTAGCGTGAGGTTCATTTCTCCGAAATGTCTCCGTGATTTTTCGAGGTGAGACAATGATGTTTATGGTGATTTAGGGGGCCTGCTCACGTGAGGTGAGAGCTTTGTTTATGAGTGGGGTGCTTAGTTATATGTGTATGAGTTTGGATCTATTATTTCTCTAGTTGGGGGAGATGTATTTATAGAGTCTTTGAGCCTAGGGCTTCCTAAGGAAAGGTCACCCCTACTTGGTCAAAGGTGAACCGTTGATTCCAAATTTCCAAGGGTATGTGAGTTAGTTATTGATGTTGACATCTTTCTATCCAAGAAACATCTTATTTTGCATTTCCCTTGAATGGGAAATAGAGAAGTATTGGGGGAGGGACGGTTCCACCCTGAGGGTGACATACGATCGCTCCTTTCTTGTAGAGCAACTTATGGTCATCGCCCTAGTCAAGTGTTTTACAAATATGACACTACTCAATCCCTTAAGCAAGATACTTTTGACAGAGGATGAAGTGATTTTAGACCATGGTGCATGCGAGTATCCCGAGGTCCTAAATTTTTAGATGATACGTGTTATGTGTTATGGGCCCACCACGCTTCCGCTGCGCCACTCTGATTCACATTTATTTTTTAATTTTTATATAATAATTATATTATGCATTGGTAACATTAAAAAAATAATTTAATTTAGTTACAAATTTATCTCATCATAACAATGAGTAATAAACTGTTCATTATATTGGCACATTTATGCTTGCTGAACATCACACAAGTGCTAGAATAACCAACAACCAGCTTAAATAATATTTTTCACAAATACACCTAAAAATAATGAAGGGCCAGTAGTCAATAAAAATAAAGATGAAACATACCTATATAAGAATATCATCATAAGTAATTGTAGTTTTTTTAAAATGACATAGATAGACGCGTCTCATGTATCAAGATATTAAATAATTTGTACATTTAATTTCTAGAGATACATTAAAACTTGAAATCATATACGTAATTAAAAATGAGATGACAACTAGGTGCATATTAATACATATAAATAAATATTTCACATTCAAACCTAGAGTTTTATTCAGTTTATTTCAAATGATGACATCATAAGTTACACAACTAACTTTATTTTAGCATTCAAACACGACACTTGTGTTCATTATGATGCAGGGACACACAAGTCTCGCATAGACATATGACTCACAAACATTTTGTTAAACAAGTGACTTCACACTCCCAAATGAGAAATGGCGTAACTGTTTAATATTACTAACAGAAGCGGTTGATATAAATCATTCATTTGTCTATAGAATTTTCAAATCTTGTTCTTATTTTTAGTAGGTCTTCTTGTAATTTCATGTAGTATGGGTGTAACGGTTCTTTTTCACATCTGTTGTGAGTAGAATACTGAGTGCAATGTTTTTGATGTAGTACCCTTGATATATTATTTATGTAAATGTCAAAAAGTCCAGGTGTGCACGTTGCCCCTGCAAGATTTATAACAAATAATGGTGGTTATGGATTGCCAACGAGAGCGATAAGCCATGTAAGGAGGTGTTTATGGTGATTTAGGGGGCCTGCTCACGTGAGGTGGGAGCTTTGTATATGAGTGGGGTGCTTAGTTATATGTCTATGAGTTTGGATCTAAAATTTCTATAATTGGGGGAGATGTATTTATAGAGGCTTTGGCCCTAGGGCTTCTGATGCGTGTTTTTCGCAAGTGTACGAATCACGTCAAAGTAATATAAAAGATTATCGAATCCACAGAGACCAAGTGTCAATCTATCGTACCTGTTGTTATGGTGTTTATCTAAGGCAACTATTTTTAAGGGTTTTAGTAAGGGTGCAATGGTAAATAAAATTATAATTTTAAATAATAAATAAAAGACAGGCTCGAATGTAATTCACGTAATCAATGATAATCCAGTACTTGTTAATGGAACTACTTATGGGCAATGTTTTCTCCTTTGAAAAGAACTAATTTAACAGGAACTGTCGCTTTCGCGTATTCAGAACTGAGTTGTACTCTCTAATCAACCCCTCCTATTGTCACGGATAAAAAGGTGCGTACTGCGTTAGAGTAGTAAACCTATTTTTAAGAAATATAGTCTCTTAACAAAGTTGAAAAGTATTTTAACCTGGACTTCTTAGCAAAAAGAGGTTCTTATGAACCAGACTCTAAATCTCATAACGCGTCCGAAAATCGTTTTAAAATCTCTTTTCTTTTTAATCTAAAAACTCCTAATGAACTATACAAAGCGCTTTTGGCTGTTTTTGAAATAGTTAAAAACAATTACTTGAATTGAAAGATAAAATAGCCCTTAGGTGTTTCCACGAACAATTATACTGATTACTGGTTTAATTACGATCCTTACATTCTAACCTTTATGGGATTAGTTAGACATGATAAAGTAAATATTCTTTTTATAGTTTTTCATATGAGTAATTTAAAGCGAGTGCGGGAAGTAAACAAAGTAAATGTGCGAGTGCGGGAAATAAACAAAGTAAATGTGCGAGTGCGGGAAATAAACAAAGTAAATGTGCGAGTGCGGGAAATAAACAAAGTAAATGTGCGAGTGCGGGAAATAAACAAAGTAAAGTGCGAGAAAATAAATAAAAGTAAAGCAATGCGGAAAAATAAAATACTAACTGGAATTAAAATGGCGGCAGGATTAACTTCCTCCAGAGTGCTCCAAAACTCGAACCACAGACAGATTACAGACTCGATCACTCGATTGCAGAGGCACCCCGATGTGGAATGGCAACTGCTTTATAACTGATATATGCCTAGAGAATTCTAATTCTGGATGAAGAAAAACGAAAATCTAAGGTCCTATTTATAGGAGAAACTGGAAGCGCGAAATGACCGGGACGCCCCTCCACTAAAAAGTGGAGGTTGAGGATTTTTGCCTTGTGGCGCCCGCCACAGGCCTATGGCGCCCGCCACGGTCCCTACAGGGGATGATGTAGTGGGGATCGTGGGTCTTGGAGGTTGAGGAGTGGTCTTGAGACGTGGCCACGTCATGGCTAACCCCATGGCGCCCGCCACAGTGGGTGTCGTAAGTGCAAAATGCTGAATTTCTAGGTTTTCGTCCGTTTTCACTCCTTTTTCGCTCCTTTTCCCGATTCCAGCTCCGATTATTATAAAAACCTGAAAACATAAGAAAACAAAGCAATAACAAAGCAAAACAACAATAAAAGCTAAGAATGCATGCGAAATCGGAGTCAGAAATACGGTGAATTTTAGTGTGATCAAATTCTCCCACACTTAAACCTTTACTTGTCCTCAAGCAAACATTAAAGCTTAAGAAAATATGGTGTCAACACTTGTCTTTGGGCTAAAGGGATTCTAAGTTCAAGTCAGGATGCAGTGACAGATACTAACTAAGTGAACCAAGGGTACCATAGTAACACAAACACAGACTTCAATCCTATATTAACCACTCCATGTCATCCCACGATACCTAGGCCTATCTTCTCATCTTTTTGTGTCCTTTTCATTCGGGCGCAATCACATTAAGCCCGTTATCCGTACATGCTTCATAGTAGAGTGACCGGTTAGTGATTCTGATCCATAACATAAGGTTTCTGGCACATAAGCATGTGTAAACCTGTTTTTATTTCGCCTAAATGTAGCTGCGGGGGATCGGATCGTAATCCGCCCTACCAAGTTCAGTGCCAGATACCTCTGAACCAACTAACAATAGGTGACTTGCAATTTTTTTTCTTTTTGTGGCAAAATTTTTTTTTTTCTTCTCTTTTTTCGGTTTAAATGACTTTGTGAGGGTCACCTATACCAGAGTTTGCCTTTTTTTCTTTTTTATTAGCACTGGATCATTCACTTATATTCATCGGCCCCCTACGTAGAGTATGCTTAGGCCGGAGCTGACTGCTAAAATAAACTACTTAGGACAATTTTTTGAATGATAGTAAAGGCCATGGTGGTGGGGTTTAGGAGTGATTCCTATATTCAAGAGGTCTATGGTGCTGAAATGGTTCTGATGTTTCAAAAAGTTGACCTAAGTCACCACATCCTAATCTAAACCTGTCTCAAAGCCCAAAAACGTGTGAAACAACATTGTTTTCTTTTTAAAAATTTTCTGGTAAGGCTAAGGAAATGGGAAAAAAATGAAGATGAACTAAAAAGACACTATACTGGTGACTCGTCAGACTCATGCATTATCTAAGAAAAATAAATTACTGAAAAGGGAAATAACTGAAAGGAAATTAACTAAAAAGGGAAATAACAGAAAGCAATAAAATCCCCTCCCACACTTAAATCGAACATTGTCCCCAATGTTTCGAAATAAGATAAGGGGGGTAACCTGGAAAAAGACTACTGAGGAGGGGCACTGGTGCCTTCGCCGTCCTGATGTGATGGTCTGGAACGACGGGATCTACTACGATGCTGGTCCCTCCGGTCGAGTCGTGCTGATAAAGCAGCCTGAGCACTCCGGACCTCTCGAAGGTTACCCAAGATGGAACCCTGAGTAGCCTTTACAAGCTGGTAGTGTCGGCTGTTGAACTCTCTCTGACGGTTCTGCTCTAATGAAATAGCGTTCAAGGTACGGCAAACGTTGTTATAGGAACGATCCGAAACCAATCGCGATTGTTGCATGAAGCTCATGTTGTCCGTCAGCTGCTGTGAAATAGTAGAGAGAAGGCCATCACGCCTTTCTTCTCTAGCTGTCATATCACGCCACATCTCCTCGGTGACAAAGAATCCAGGAGCAGTACCTGCAACAGGGTTAGAGGAAGATGGTGCAGTGTGTGACTGTGAAGGACGATGGGGGGACATGTGAGGGATGGGAGACTGCTCTCTCCGATCATACTCATCATCGGTGTCATGTGCCTCCCCATCGGGAATATTAGGAGGAAGTGGACCCAAAACACGTGGAGCATTAAGATCATAGGTCCAGTTCCTTTCATCACGTACATCAGTACGTCTACTGCATGGTAAAGCAACAGATGGGATAGCTACCCCATGAACCATCAACTCATAACCACCTTCTCTCCTTGTTCGGCACAATTTCATGTCTTTCAGAAATTTTAAATTAATTGTGCGAGGAGGTAGTGGTTCAAGTGTAGCTATCTCATCATTCAGGCCAAGAGCCCGAGCAATAGACGTAACAAGCCCTCCAAAAACAATCGGTCCTGTTTTATTAGTAAATAAAGTCATGTGGGCAAGCATAAACGGGACCGGATTGATGTGGGTTCTAGTGAGGCATCCTTGCAAAAATAGGAGTTCACGAGCATTAACCTTGTTTGGACTTTCCCGGCCAAAAATAGTACATGCCAAAAGAAGTCTAAAAACTCTTATGGCCGGGTTGTGAATGGTCGACGCAAGTATCCCTTCAAAAGAATTAATTGAAGTACTTGAAAGCCTTATCCAGAAGGTAAATACCTCGGCCGACCATTCAACATCCAAAGGTGCCTCACAAATCGAACCTTCCCTATGTGGGATTCCTAACAAATCTGCTAGCTCATTGGTACTGAATTCATATTCAATTCCAAACAGTCTAAAAATAACAGTACCGACAGTGCTAGCAGTGTCAGGACTGACAGTGTATATCAAAGAACTCAAAAACTCAGTTGTCAGCCTCTCATAGGTAGGTTCCTGATTAATGAAAATATTATGCAAGCCTAGAAATTCTAATAAATTAAAAACACTATGATAAATACCCAAAGCATACAGACAGTTATCGTCGACGTACCTAGTCGAGAGGATTTCTCGACTTTGAAGCCTCTGAATAATTTTCCGTTGCCTTTCGCCCGGTCTTCCATCACGAAGAATAAATCCGTTGAACTCCATTGTTGAAAAGCTCCTTAGGTAGTGAAAATAGTAGAAAAGTGGTTTATGAGGGGAATGATAAAGTTTTGATTTTTTTGGTTTTTGATGGATGAAAATGGAAATGGATGTTGGATATGTTTTATGGATGGAGGGTATTTTGGAAATGGGGGAGTTTTAATGGGGTTCAAGGAGGATTTGGAAGGTTGGAAAAATGGGTTTTTGGTGAAGAAAGGGATGAAAATGGTGGAAATGGGGATTGAATCCCGTATTTGTTTGATGATACGGTGTGGCGCCCGCCACAGGGCCTATGGCGCCCGCCACAAGGCCAATTCCTGGGCCTTGTGGTTTTGGATCCTCCTTTTGGGCCTTCCTTGCACCTTGGTCTTCCGGGGGGTCTGAATAGCATTTTCTTCTTCTTTTCAAGGCATTGGCTTGCATATTTTTGTCTTATATATTTTTTTCTTTACACGATAAAAATAAAATGATTAAAAATCAAAAAAGAAAAAAAAAAAATTAGAGTGCATAATATGTATATATATAAGGAATTCAAAGTGCATGAAAATGTAAAAGCTGCAATAAAGTAAAATATGTCTGGAAATGCGATAAATAAAAGTAAGTTAAATACTAGGGTAGTGCTGTCAGGGTGGAATGAGTCATGTGGTAGGTTTCTTATCCTGGCTTGATCCACGAATCTCAGCTATCTCCCTCCGAAGCTCGTCGATCGCCTGATGTAGAGCATCGGTCTCTGAGGCATGAGTGAGATCAGAAACCTGCATCTGTAACTCTAAGTCTGCCACTTCCTGCTTGAGCAGGGCAGTCTCCTTGCGGAGCTCATAAATTCAGCGGCGGGAGGCGATTTCGGCTCTTCGACAGTCTCTCCATAACCCTCTAGAGCATAACTCCAATTGGCAGGATCATGGACACTGGTCATCAGCGGATCTGGTAGTGTAAAGTAGTGTATCGCTTCACCGTCGATCAGCAATCTAAACATGTTGGGCTCAAAAGAAGCCCTCCTCATCAGTCCTCTATCAAGACAAAAATCAATATCCAGGGTGGTGTAGCAGCAGAAGGTCCTGAGGTGCAATAGCTTGCGAGACAAACCCAATGCAGTAGCAATCTGTGTAACAATCCCACCGACATGGATGATTCCTACTGATGATCTGGCAACACTAGCAAGGCCCTTCAGTAGAAAGTTGCCACAAGCAACAGGGCGAGACTGAGTCGCACAAAACAGTAGGAAAATCTCCTCTTCACTTAGCAGTGTCTCTGTATCTGGAAAACCTAGGAAAGAATGTGCTAGAATCATCTGGAAGTACCTCAATGCAGGGTTGTGGATTACCTGAGAAAACTGGGTAGAAGGATCTTGGCTCCCTTCGCCTGATATTTTAGTCCAAAACTTTTCCACTTCTCTGCTCATAAAATACCCCATCGGAGTCTCTGGAATAGCATCAGGAGTAGTCTGGAAACCTAGTAAATCACCAAACCCTTTGTGAGAGAATGAGTAGTCGATCCCGAACAACCTGAAAACAGCGAGTCCATCGGGTCCAGCCCAAGGGTCATGATGAAACGAGCTGAGGAACTCAAGAGTCAGGTTCCTATAAGTGTCGTTCCTGTCGTCAAACTGGTCCCACTGGAGTTGATGGCATAAAAATCTGACGCTTGGCTCTATCCCCAAGGCATCCATGCAGACATGGTCAGGGTACCTGGTAGGAGCCATAGGGCGTCTCATGTGAACATAGTAACGCTCTCTCTGTGCATCATCTCTAAAGGCCACGTGCATGTCATCAGGGTTCTGCATTCTGTACAAGGTTAGCAAACAAGTCCTGAAAGCACATAAAACATTCAATCGTGAGTCCTGACATAATAATAAAATAAACAAATTAAAATAAAGTAAAAATAAAAATAAAAAGTACAAAAATAAGAAAAACCATGGGTTGCCTCCCATGCAGCGCTTGTTTAACGTCATTAGCTCGACGACCGATATTTAAACATCATTGGAAGGATATGGTGGATCACTCAGAGTATGGCAGGTGTATGTTGTTGGAATGTCACCTCCTTCGTAGGGCTTCAACCTCTGTCCATTGACTATGAACGGTTTACATGTTTGGTTCTTGATTTCAATAGCACCGGATCTCAGGATCTTAGATACTTCGAAAGGGCCAGTCCATCTCGAACGGAGTTTACTTGGAAATAGTCGTAACCTAGAATCGAACAGGAGAACAGGATCGCCTATTTTGAAGTCTCTTCTTATGATTCTTTTGTCATGCCAAGCTTTTGTTCTTTCTTTGTATATGATGGCATTTTCGTAGGCAGATTGTCTGAGCTCTTCTAATTTGTGGATATCAAGGATACGTTTCTCACCAGCTGTCAAGTAATCCAAATTCAAAGTTTTGATGGCCCAATAGGCCTTATGCTCCAACTCAAATGGTAAGTGACATGATTTTCCATAGACCAGTTGATAAGGGGTTGTTCCTATAGGAGTTTTGAAAGCGGTCCTATAGGCCCATAATGCTTCTTGAAGTTTCTGCGACCAATCTTTTCTAGATATAGAGACAGTCTTCTCGAGGATTTGTTTTATCTCCCTATTAGATACTTCCACTTGTCCATTGGTCTGTGGGTGGTATGGTGTTGCTACTCTATGCTTAACTCCATACTTGCTTAAAAGTTTATCAAATATTCTCGATATGAAGTGTGATCCTCCATCACTTATGACTAAACGGGGTGTTCCAAACCTGGGAAATATATAATTCTTGAATAATTTGATGACTACTCTGGTGTCGTTTGTGGGTGCGGCGATAGCTTCAATCCATTTAGACACGTAGTCAACAGCTACTAATATGTACTGATTTCCAAAAGACGGTGGGAACGGTCCCATAAAGTCTATACCCCATACGTCGAAGAGTTCTACTTCTTGGATATTTCTTAACGGCATTTCATTACGTCTTGAAATATTTCCTGTGCGTTGGCATCTGTCACACTTGACAATGAAAGCATGGACATCACGCCACATAGTAGGCCAGAATAGGCCAGCTTGAAGAATCTTGGCGTAGGTCTTAGATGTGCTTGCATGTCCACCATAGGGTGCAGAGTGACAATGCTCAATTATATTATTTACCTCTTCTTCTGGAACACAACGGCGGAAAATGCCATCTTTACCTCTCTTGAAAAGAAATGGATCGTCCCAATAGAAGTTTCTCACATCACTATAGAACTTCTTCTTCTGGTGGTAGTTTAGATCAGGGGGTATGATGTCAGCGGCTAGGTAATTAACAAAATCTGCATACCAAGGTACATTGCTTATAGCTAAGGATTTATGAAATTGCTCATGAGGGTCTGGGTTATCATCTTCAATGGTTTCTAGTTGGGCTATCAGTCTATCGTAGGAAAAATCGTCATTTATGGGTACTGGATCAGGTTTCAGGTATTCTAGCCTAGATAGGTGATCAGCTACCACATTATCAGTGCCTTTCTTGTCACGGATATCCAAATCAAACTCTTGTAATAATAGAATCCATCGAAGTAACCTAGGCTTGGCATCCTTTTTGCTTAGTAAGTAACGAATGGCAGCATGGTCGGTGTAAACTATAATCTTGGCTCCTACTAGATAAGATCTAAATTTGTCTATTGCAAAAACTACAGCTAGGAGCTCTTTTTCGGTTGTTGCGTAGTTGAGCTGTGCAGCGTCTAGGGTTCTACTGGCATAATAAATCACATGTAACTTCTTATCTTTTCTCTGACCTAGAACGGCTCCAACAGCATAATCACTGGCGTCACACATTATCTCAAACGGTTCCGACCAATCAGGGGGTTTCATTATAGGTGCTGAAATCAGAGCTTGCTTCAGAAGATTAAATGCTTCAGTACATTTTTCATCGAAGATGAACTCAGCATCTTTCATTAAAAGACCAGTTAAGGGCTTTGTTATTTTGGAGAAATCCTTGATAAAACGTCGGTAAAATCCGGCATGTCCAAGAAAACTTCTTATCTCCCTGATAGTCTTCGGCGGTTTTAGATTCTCTATGACTTCTATTTTTGCTTTATCTACCTCTATACCTTTTTCGGAAACTATATGTCCTAAAACAATCCCTTCGGTGACCATGAAATGACATTTTTCCCAATTTAGCACAAGGTTTACCTCCACACATCTCTCCAGGATTTTCTCAAGGTTGACAAGACAATTTTTGAAATCTGACCCACAAACTGAGAAATCGTCCATAAATACTTCCATGATTCCATCCAAATAATCAGCAAAGATAGACATCATGCAGCGTTGGAAAGTTGCAGGAGCATTACAAAGTCCAAAAGGCATTCTTCTATAGGCAAAGGTTCCAACTGGGCATGTAAAGGTAGTTTTTTCTTGATCTTCGGGGTGAATAGGTATTTGGAAGAATCCTGAATATCCATCTAAATAACAAAAGTAAGAGTGTCTGGCTAGGCGCTCCAACATTTGGTCTATGAATGGTAATGGGAAATGGTCCTTCCTAGTTGCTTTATTTAATTTTCTATAATCTATGCACATACGCCAACCTCCATCAGTTCTTTTTGCTACAGGTTCGCCCTTCTCGTTTTGCACGACTGTGATGCCTCCCTTTTTAGGTACTACATGCACAGGACTCACCCATTTACTGTCCGAGATCTGATATATTATACCTGCCTCTAGTAACTTAAGAACTTCAGTCTTAACTACAGTACTCATTATAGGATTTATTCTACGTTGGTGTTCTCTAGAAGGTTTTGAATCTTCTTCAAGCAAAATCCGATGCATGCATACGGATGGGCTTATTCCTTTTAGATCAGAGATCTTATATCCTAAGGCTGAGGGGTACCTACGTAAAACTTCTAATAATTGATCGGTTTCTTCTTGGTTTAAGGTAGCACTGACTATAACTGGACGGTTCATATCTTCATCAAGAAATTCATATCTCAGGTTTTTAGGCAGTTCCTTAAGTTTTACGGTCGGTTTTATAGGGCAAGGCATAGGATCTGGGGTAAGAGATAAACATTCGTGAAGGTTATCATCAATGTAGGGTGTTTTATAATTGTCATCTTCCAAAATAAGGGTTGATGGCAATTTTATAGATTCAGTTTCTTCTTCTTGTTCTAATTCCCTAATACATTCTTCGATGATATCTAAGGCATAACAAGAATCTCCTATCACAGGTGCCATAAGAAATTTTGACAATATAAATTCTGTCTTCTGGCCACCTACCTCAAAAGTAGTTTTCCCTTTTTAACATCTATTACGGCTCCAGCAGTCGATAAGAACGGTCTACCTAGGAGGATTGGTATGTCGTCATCTTCTTTAATGTCCATGACAACAAAATCAGTAGGTATAAACAGCTGACCTATCCTAACAGGGACGTCTTCAAGTATGCCTATAGGGTATTTAACGGATCTATCGGCTAATTGAAGTGACATCTTAGTAGGTTGTAATTCTCCTAAGTTTAATCTCTCACAAACTGCTAAAGGCATTAAGCTCACACTAGCTCCTAAGTCTAGAAAAGCTTTTTCGATGACATGATTCCCCAAAACACAAGGAATGGAAAAATTTCCGGGATCTTTATCTTTCTTTGCTAACCTATTTTCGGAAATAGAATTACATTCCACGGGTTTCGGATCTTCGAGTCTACGTTTATTTGTAAGTATGTCTTTGAGAAACTTAGCATAAGAAGGTATTTGGGTGATGGCTTCTGTAAAGGGGATTTCTACGTGAAGTTTTTCTATAACCTTAACGAATTTTTGATATTGATTATCGATTTGGGTTTTCTTTAATCTTTGAGGGTAAGGTATTGGTGGTTTGTATGGCGGTGGCGGTACATAGGTTTTATTTTTAGGTTCTTCTCCTTTTTCTTGACTTTCCGGGGTTTCAGGCTTCTCTGGTTCCTTTTCCTCATTCCTCTCAGAAGTTTCGGGCTCACTTAATCTAGGGTTTAAAGGTTCCTTATAAGCGGTTCCACTTCGTAGAGTAATGGCATTAGCTTGCCCTTTCGGGTTTTGTTGAGGTTGTCCAGGGAACTGTCCTCCAGGTGTAGTCTGTGGGGCTTGGTTTAACGCTACCTGAGAGATCTGGGTTTCAAGCATCTTATTATGAGTAATAATTTGATCAACCTTGGTTCCTAACTTGGTAATTAGTTCGTTAACATGGACGTTATGGTTCATGAACTCTTTGTTTTGTTGTTTTTGAGCAACGATAAAATCTTTTACAACTTCCTCAAAGCTCGGGCTAGGTGGTACAGGTTGCATAGGTTGATTTGTTCTAGGGGCTTGGTAACCTTGTTGTCTCGGAGGTGCGGTATTTTGGATAGGGTTATTATTTTTGTAGGAGAAGTTTGGGTGATTCCTCCATCCAGGGTTATATGTGTTTGAAAATGGGTTCCCTTGGGTATAGTTCACTTGCTCAGTGTTGGTTTCATTCAACAGATTGCATTCGGCGGATTGGTGTCCTTGCGTTCCACATATCTCACAATTCGGCGAAACTGCGGCAACAGTATTCGGAGTTGTACACATATGTTCGACTCTAAGGGCCAACGCGTCCATTTTAGCCTGCATCATGTCTATAGAGCTTAGCTCATGTATTCCTCCTTGAGCTTCCTTCTTTTCCACTGTCGCTCGTTCTACTCCCCATGATTGATGGTTTTGGGCCATATCCTCGATAAGGGCACTAGCTTCAGGGTAAGGTTTGTTCATCAGTGCGCCACCAGCGGCAGCGTCGATGGTCATTTTAGTGTTATAAAGAAGTCCATTATAGAAGGTTTGGATGATTAGCCAATTCTCTAGGCCATGGTGTGGGCATGCTCTTAATAGTTCTTTATATCTCTCCCAGGCTTCGAACAACGACTCTCCTTGGTGTTGGGTAAAT